>CM021101.1:308213515-308339940 GCA_007115665.2 Sequoiadendron giganteum
TACACCATATGCCTTGGTATATGGATCAGAGGTCGTACTACCCATCGAAGTAGAGATTCCATCACTCTGTGTATCACTTAGAGGAATAATTTCATATGAGGATTATAGGGTATCTAGACTGCAGGAACTGCAATTGTTGGATGAGCGTCGTCAACAAGATGTTAATCATCTAATGGCTTATCAACAAAGAATGTCAAGGAGTTACAACCACAGGGTAAAACCAAGGGTCTTTCAGGTTGGTGATTTGGTTCTAAAAGAGAACCCTTGGAATCAGTAGGACAAAGAGAAGAAAGGGAAATTTGAGCCTAACTGGCTAGGTTCTTTTGTCGTCATATCAGTATACGGATCAGAGGCTTATCAACTATCAACATCAAAAGGAGATTTGTTTGATGAACCTATCAACAGTATCCATCTCATAAAGTTTTATACTTAAATCTCCTAGTGCACGAGTCAAACTTCTAAAAATGGTTTCCTTGATGAAAACCTGGCAAACAGTCATCTTGGCAACAGAAAATACAAAAAAAAAAAAAAAATGAGAAAAATGAGAAAAATATACAAAGCAAAGGAGTGTAATCAAAACATATGGTGAAAACCTAGAAACAGGCGTCATATGTGATTCTAAGATCAGCTTTCCCATCTATTTTGATACATATCGGGATCATTAATCTGACAGTCAGTACCATTTCATATCATGTCATTAGTCTTGCCATCATTGCATCCATTATCAAATCATTTCACATAGTCAAGTCTCACTCCAAAGCTTGGGGGCAACATCTAGATATCACTTGGGGCAACACAAACATCGATTTCACCAAAAGGGCAAACAACAGTATGATAGAAAAATGAAAACAAAGATCAAAGCGCAACATCAATCACCATCAGAGGGGCATCAAACATCTGTATCATATCAGAAAATCCAAAAACATGTCAAAAAGTCAATCTAGAAAAGCAAAATCCAAAATCATAGGTTTGTGTCAGTCGAACTACGTGGTCTCTGTGTGTGTAACGTAGGCAAGGCTAATCTTTGATCAGCCCCCGAGACCCCTAGGATAAGTTAGTAGGTTAGGTCTTTGGCCAAAATTTTGAAAATCACAAAAACATCACAAAATCAAGATGGATGATCTAAATCTGAATAATGATTGAAACACTCTAAGTAAAAAATGGATAAATTGTATTTTTGATTATCATTTCTTTGGAGTAACTTGATGATGTATTGCACTAGAGAAACAAGAAAAAAGAATGATATTTTTATTGTCTGTTGTCTGTAAGTTAATCATTTTAATGTGTGAATTGTCGAGGGATGTGCTATGCAAATGTATCACCGATGACATTCAAAATTCACACACTAAAATGATTAATCTTTGCCTGTTTATGCAATGAATGCTCAGGTCATCTCGGTTCAACTATATGTAGATGCTTGTGTTCACTTGCAATATCAAAAATCATGAAAGTAGTACTCAGATCGTCATTGGTCTAACACATACCATTAACGCTTGTACTCACTTTCAACATCCAATAAAAGCTCTATGATGATACCAAACACAAAGTACTGTTAAAATGACAATGGTTGCATATAGCTGCATGTTAAAATTAGACTGAATTCATCATAAATTCATTATCTGCAGAGTATTTGTTGCATAAGGGATTCCAATTAATGATTATCTTTTCTACAAATATGACTGAGTATACTTGACATAAATTCAAAAATCATCAAAAACATATAAAAGTCATCATCTCATCATTAAGTTTTCATCATTCATACATTTTACATCAAATAGTTATGCATTTATTGTACCATATTTTTCACATCAAATCATAAAATAAATACATCACGTTCATTTACCATAACATTCATTACATTATTATCATTTAAATCAAAATGCATTATCATCATCATACATCATCATTATTATCATCATCATAAATAAAATGCATTCATCATTTAAAACATCATCATTTATTATTATTATCATCAACATAAAATAAATACAAGTCATGTCATTATTATCCATACATCATAGATCATCATTTAGAAATTCATACATTATTACATCATATATCCATATATCATATATTCTGCATATCCATTCATCATAATCATCATCACATTAAAATAAAAGCATTCATATAGAAGCATCACATGATAAATCATCACATAATAAATGCATCCATCACATAGAATCATAAACCATCATAAAATCAATAGTGATCAACTGCATCTCATATATATCATCAATGTCAAGTATACAATGAAGTCTAAAATAAAGATACATCATCCAAAAATGAGTTAAACTCGAAGTATACATCATGTCTCGAAAAGAATATCTCGAAATCACAATAGCATCTATGATCTACTACTGCCAAAATGTGCGGACCCAACAGGACCAGTACCACCACCACCCCCAGAAGGACCAGGATCTCTGGGATCTCCTCGAGGAGGCTGTGTCACACCCTCACTGACTGTCCGAGTGCGAGTCCGACCGGATCTTGACGGGGCATAACTGACTCTGCGATCAGTAGGCACTGCATCATGGTATCTACCCATGTAGAACTCTGCATCTTGGCCAGCTCGTAGAACCTCTCATATAATCTGCCATGGAGGTACCGTCGGCTACTCTCTAGAGTGTCTCGGTCGTCTCCTGTGCCCTCTCGGCAATCTGTCGAGCACTGTCTCGCTCAACTGTCAAGGTGGCAACCTGAGTCTGAACAACAGCCAACTGTCCATGTACTTGCACTAATGCTTGAGCATGGGCCTGAGCCTAAGTCTGCATTTGAGTCTGCGTCTGAACTAGCAAACCCTGGGCCTGTACCAACTGTCCCTGCAATGTCTGTACCTGTTTCTGAAGACCTGCAATCTGTCTTTGGTAGTAAACTGATGGTACTGCCACTGCTCGCCTCTTGCGAGGCCTACTGGATGAAGGACCAACACTGACTGGTCCAGCCCCTCTGCCACCTCCACCACCACCATCACTGTCATCACTATCGTTGCCACCACTGCCACTCTCAATACTACTACCTGATGGAGTGTCACCCCACTATCCTCCGAACCTTCGATAGCATCCTCCTCTACGAGTAACGATGTTGGCTCATCTGGAATAGTGATGCGAGGATGTGGAGTCAATGCCAAAAATGTCGTGTACTCCCCTGTCACTGCCACCTTCGCAATATCTTTGTGCATGTCCCAAGCTAGCGGCTGCAGTGCCTTATACCCCTCTAAAATGGTCTCATAGGACAGACATGGTCCCCAATCTGCTACATCACTGCATCGCCTGGCATAGTGGGCTACCCCCTGAGGCATACACTATACGATGCCATACTGCCTGTATACTCATCGCAGCAAAAATCTCTCCAACACAAAAGGTGTCTTGCCGATCAGGTACACAGAATCGCAAAGGTATCCGAGAACTATGTCGTCCTCATCCCACTGCTCACAGTCTAAATACGGCCGCCAGACAATGCTCTCCATATCATCAAAAACTCGTCTCCAATGCTCAAACTCACACATCTAAGCCTAGGTAAGCCGACCTTTGTATCGAAAGACATACGGTCTACCTACTGGTCTATCCAAAATTGGAAATGGTCGAGCAATGGAAAACTACTCCCATGCCCACACCTGTAACAGGGTCATCCCTACTGATAAACTGTGCGCCTCCAAGTATACTACTGAATGAAGGTCGTGGTAGAGATGTGTCAGCATACACATCCCCCACGCGTATCTCGTACCATGTATGATCATGCTCTCTAGAATCCAACCCCAACCCAAAGAGATTCCCTTTGACCTGCGATCAAGGCAAAGGAAACCTCCAATGAATCCAACAAGCATTGTTGGTAGTAAAGTGTATGCATCAGCAATCGTCCTCCATTGGACACTCGAACCTGCAATGTGCTGATCCTGAAACACTCTGCGGAGAGCATCTCTCCCACCAGCCTCATGTGAATCGTAGACCACAATCTCTCCCATAAATGGAATCCACAGAATCCGCCACACATCCTCGGGTGTGACCATCATCTCACCAGTGGGCAGATGGAAAGTGTTATGGTCACTATGCCACCGCTCGACCAAAGCGGTAAGGAGACCCCGATTAATCCTAATCTGGGGCATGTCAAGTAAACCGGTAAGGCCACATCAACCTATAATCTGAATCTCATCTGGAGTCAGATGAGGTATCAAATCGGTGGTCCAGGGAAATCGCTCTCGCATCTGGAGATTACCTAGACACTCCTATCATCATTAAAAAAAATGAAAATCAGTGCATTATATCTGAAAATCAAAAGTCATTCTACTATCAGGTCTAATAAAAAATTGGTATGAATTTTCGATCAAAATTCATGAACAAACATCAACAAATCTCACCTATCATGAGGTTCATCAAACATTATCTAATCTCACTTATCATGAGGTTTATCAGATATTGAATCATTCCTCGCTTATCATGAGGATCATCACAAATAGGATTTCTTCTTGCTTATCATGAGAGTAAGTCTTATTTAAATCAAACAGAATCCAACATCAGGAATTTGGATTATCAATCATACCAATCTGAAGAATGGACATGATCGAAATTGACGAAATCAAGGTTAACTAAGTTAAAATCTGCAATTCTGACATGGATGCGCTAAAACAGGCATCCAAAGTGTTAAATCTCAAAAGCGCTACTTCATCAATCGGATGCGCTAAAACAGGTTTTTGAAGCGCTACTTCAGCTCTTCAATGCGCTATAACAATCATCCAAAGTGCTACTTCACCCTAAGCGTTGTTTTACCGCATCGATGCGCTAAAATAGCCCATCAAAGCACCGTTTTACCAAAGCACTAAAACAGACCATAGATGCACTAATTTACCAAATCAAAGTGCTAGAACATTCTAGGCGCTAAAATCCGAATTCGATGCGCTAATTCTAACTACCTAAGTGCTAAATCGTGAAAATGCTAAACTATCCTACGGAAGCGCTAGAGAAAATAACGCAAGCGCTAAATCTCAAAACACTAAAATAGTTTATCAAAGCGCTACACTGGAGTGCAAAGCGCTACAGCGCGACTTGGTTGTGCTAAACTAGGAAAAAGACGCTAAAAGCATTAAAATGCATTTTAAAAAAAACAAAATTGCACGAAAAACGAGGAAGATTATGGGTACATACTGGAAGTCCGTAGGTGGTCGGTCGCTGGTGACGTCGAACGCGCTCAAAACGATGTGTGTGGTAAGGGATTGGCATCTTGCTCCAGCTAGGTGAAATGCCTCTCTCACTAGGTGTTGAAAGTCAAAAGATGCAAATGACTTTGAAAATGACCTTTTGAACTTTATATAGATTTTTGAAAAGGGATTTTGGTGGGTTTTATTTTAATTAATTTTATCTATGGAATTAATTGAAATTCATCTACGGGCTATATCTTTTTTTTCGAGAGATAAATTATTTATTCATCAAATCATCATGAAAATTCGAAAATTCTCAAAAATCATCATATCATTAATTTATCTCCCGAGGGGGCATATTATCGGCAATCATCTGAAAATCAAATATCTGGGGCACGTCTGGGGCACACTAAATTATTTTTTTTAATCATCGATCCTGGCAATAGCAGCAAAATTTTCTTCGAAGCAACGCGTAAACACATCACTTCACATCACTTCGAAGAGGGGCAAAATGTATACACCTAAAAATGGTCTGGAGAATCCGATTAATTAAATACAAATTACTTGATTAATTATCATAATTTCTTCTACTGTTTGAATAAATAGAAATATTTATTTATATAGTTGACAGTTGACATTTAAATTCTTTCAATCTCATCTTAATTAAATAAACAAAATTAAATACTTTGTTTGATTTAATTATCAAATCCCTATTTTATTCTATCACATCGATCTTAAATTAATAAAATAAAGATCAAGTGCTTTATTGATTAATTACCATTATTCTTCTGTCTAATTTAATAAACAACTTCTATAGTTTGTTTTATTAAATTATTTATCCTTCTTTTGCTAATTTAAATAAATCAAAAATATTTAAATAAAGGCATAAGGAATATTCCTCTATATTTTCTCAAAATCAAATTAGATATCCTATGTCTAATTTATGTCTAAAATCATGTCAAATTAATTGATTGAAACTTCACAGGAAGAATTGGAGACAAATTGCAAATTTATCTCTCAATCTTCCTCCATCAATCTTTCTTCTTCTCTTGCCTGGTGTTTTCATGGGTAGAGACAATCTCCAAAATTCTCTCAATCTCCTCCATCTTTCACCATTCAATCCTCCATATTGAATCCAAGCCTCTTTTTGCCATCCCTGTGCATTTCTACAGCCAAGAAATCTATAAATGTAGCCTCATTCAACCAAGAAAAGGACCCAGATAATCTAACTTATGCACTCTTACTTTGCAAGAACCCAAGCATCAAGCATCCAATGTCCAAGCATCCAGTATCCCAGCATCCAGCATCCAGCATCCAACATTCAAGTTTTCATATCATGGCCGCCTCCTGTAGTTTTGTTTATCAATTTCCATGGCAATCCATGCTAATTTAGTTTCTTTATCATCTAGTATTATCACATTTAGTTTCATATCATTGCATCAGTATCATTATGTTCTTTAGATTGTCATTTTAACAGTTATAGTGTCATTTAAATCTTAGAGCACGTAGCTTAATAAATCTTTAACGATAGGAGACAATGAGATGCTTTCAATTTGGTTATTAGCTTAATCTTTGATGCAATGTTTCATTAAGAAGTGTTTTAGTGTTTTACACCTTATTCACACTTACACTATTTATAATGATTTATTGCTCTCCTTGAAAGCATGCAAACTCAATTAGTGAATTTCATAGCAAATTTGCAAGTGAAATTTGTATTATCTCCTTGAAATATTACTTCTCTTTAAAGATACACAACACAACAAATGAGACAATTTACCTTGGGCTCCCACTAACATTTAAGGAGGTTCACCCAAAGTTCTGGAATGTTGTTCTAGAAAGGATCCAAAGAAAGTTGGTGGGATGGAAGGGCTCCTTACTTAGTCATGCTGGAAAGCTCCAACTCCTTACTACGGCTATACAAGGTATCCCCACTTTCTTTCTTACTATTTTTAAGATGCCCAAGTATATTGCGGAGAAATTTGAAAGAATTCAAAGGAATTTCTTTTGGTCCGGTATTGAGGAAAAAAAGAAGATTGCTTTGGTTAAATGGGAAAGGGTTTGTCAGGCCAAAAATTGTGGAGGGCTTAGAATAAGGAAGATTGTTATCTCTAACAAAGCATTGATGGCCAAGGTTGGGTGGGACTTGTTAAGGAACACTAAGGACTGGTGCAAAATTTTGAACGCAAAGTACCTCCAAAACAGGCCTTTAATAGATTGTCTCTCGAAACCCCATCCTGTTGGTTCTGTTATCTGGAGTATCTGCAACACTCAAGGCCTGCTAAAAAAAGGGATCAAATGGAAAATGGGGAACAAGGTCAAAATCAGATTCTGGGACGATGCTTGGCTTTTGGAGTCCCCCTTGGTTGTTTCTGAGTTTGGAATGGTGAAGGATGATGCCAAGAGATTCTTTGGTTTATATATTAGTGACTATGTGGATGGCCCCCTAGGGCTAGAAGATGGAGAGATCTCTCCCTTTGCTGCCTTCACTCTCTTCACCTATGTCGCCTTGTTCGATCCCTTCAGGTGTTGCTTTCCAGTATCAGGTTCCCTTCCTATGACAGGGAGGACAAGTTCTTTTGGGCTTTAGATAAGCAGGGGGATCTTTTGGCTCGATCCGCTTACAGACTGCTGACTAATGAATTTTATGTTGAGGAACACTGGAAGAGGGTTTGGAACCGTCACATGATCCCTAAAATAATTTTTTTCTGGTGGACGGCCTGCCATAATAGGATCTTAACTCAGGACAATTTGAGAATTCGGGGGTTGTGTTTTCCCAATAGATGTTTTCTTTGCAAGAAGGGGGAGGAAACTGTCAGCCACCTTTTATTACACTGCCCGTATGCTGCTGAAGTTTGGGGGTTGGCTTTTGATAAGCTTGATGTCCAGTGGGTTATAAGCAAAGACCTTTTGTCGTTTATTCTGGGCTGGAATGGGCCTTTTCTCCATCCTCTAACTTGTGAAATATGGAGGCAGACTCCCCTAGTCGTAGGTTGGTGTTTATGGAAAGAGAGGAATAACAAGGTTTTCAAGAATATTGAGCGGAGCCCAAAGGAGGTGTTTGGCATTGGTGCTCGGCTCATTGAAGAGAATGTCTCCCTCTTTGATGGGAAACTTCCTGAGTTGGGGCCATTGAACTATGAAATAAGAATGGTTAAGGAATGGCACCAGGATCTAAACGCTAATGCCTTTGACAATTCGAAACTTTTAGCTAGGAAGAACACCAAATGGGAGCCTCCGGATTGTAGATGGTTCAAAATTAATTTTGATGGGGCTGCTAAAGGCAACCCAGAAAGGGCAAGTATAGGTGGGATTATCAGAGACTCTATGGGGAATTTGGTGGCGGGGTTTGCTGGTGGCATTGGGATTCAGTCGGCTCTGGTTGTTGAGGCTCATGCACTGTTCATGGGCCTCAAAATCGTTGTTTCTCTGGGGATTGTTTATCTCCATATTGAAGGAGATTCCAAAGCGGTGACGGATGCGGTGGAAAAAGATAGATTTATAGGTTGGAATACCAAAGACATTTTGTTGGATGTTAGCTTCCTTATGTCCAAATTAAGGGACAAAAAGGTGTCACATCTTTAGAGAAGGCAACTGTGTAGCGGATGCCTTAGCTAATCTTGGCTTGGGTTGGGATTTGGCTAGATGTTGGAGGAATAAGGAAAGATTGCCGCCAAATATTCAAATGTTGATAGAGCGGGACAAGGCTTCCATGAGCTATAATGATATTCTACTCTTGGATGACGAAAGCTAATTGGGGAGCCCACTGGCTAATTTGGGTGTGCTGGTGGATAATTGTCATTAATAGTATGAAGTACAGGTGGAGCTTTCCTGGTGAAACTGTGAGTGTGACAGGTAGAGATTGGAGCATCCACGTGTCCATCCTTTGGACTGGTTGGATGCTTGTTGTTCATAAAATTGTGATGAATTGGCAAGATGGGGATTTATTTGAGACGGTAAAATCTAGTTATGGCGGCGTGATGCGGGTTAATTGAAAGGACGTGATTTCTCATCCGGTGCGTGACCGTACTGTGCATGCTACTCTCTTGGGAATTGGTTTGATTGTTTTATCTCCTCATCGCATTTGGAGGAGTGAGTGTATTTATAATGATGTGACTTTCTATGATGCAATTTGGCTGCATTCTAGAGACTTCGGGCAGGCTAGTTTAGCTAGGGATTCTTTTGGCTTACTTTGGAGAGTTACTAAATTTAGTTTATCAATCTGTTTGCATGGGGTTTCGTGCTTTCCCTACTTCTCCACCAACTTTTGCCTTCTCTTCTGTAATCATAAATCCTTTAAAATCTGTGTCTTCTTTCACTGTGGTTTATTTCCTCTCCGCGTGTGTGAATGGTACACAGAGTTAAATTTTCCTTGCTCTAATCCCTGCCTTAACTATCCTATTGACTTTTTTATCCGTGACTGCTACTTGTGGTTTTCCTTGCTTTTCTGTGAACCTTCATTTCAGTTTGACGATATGGGTGGTGATCGTGTTCGGACAGAACCGGACAATTGTGAAGAATTTTGTAGCAACCCATTGGTTTGGCACATTTGTGTTGAGGGAGGGATTGCTCCGCTCATGGAAAGCTTACTCGGCCATGACCCCATTTTATCTGGTCAATTCGCCAGTTCTTGGAAGGACAGGAGGGTTTCCATTGGTGGGATTTCGTTCGAAATCAGCGAGGAGGTGATTGTGTAGGCTACGGGTTTGCGGTGTGAGGGGAAGAAATATCCTAAACATACTAAAAAGCTGAACCATGAGAGCCTTAAGAAATTTTTCAGAGGCGATGAGACCCCGGTTAGGAACCAGGCGAGGTTTGAAAGGGAAGAACTTCCTAAACCGTGGGACCAGGTTTGCATGGTGTTGATGAAATATGTTACGCTGGAAGGTAGATTCAAAACTTGTTTCTTTTATCATTTCCCTTTGTTAAACCATCTTAGGCATAAAATGCTCCTTAGTTTCCCGTTTTTCCTTCTCATGGACTTGGAAAGTTCGGTGGACAAGTGTAAATTGTCGGCCAGCCAAAATCCTTGTGACCTCCCACCGCTCCCGCTCCATCAGGGGCTAATTCTCCGCCTGTATCATTTTCATCTTGCCCTCTGCCCACCTAAAGCCATCACTGATGTCCATGTTGAGAACATTGAACCCCTCTCTACGGTGCATATCTCCCCGGCCGAGTCCAAGAGTCCTCCTCAAAAGCCAAATATTGATAATATGGGAAACGCCAATACCAAATTTTCCACCAAAAAGCTTAAGGGTGGGTTTGGCAAGGCCCATGCCAGTGCGGCGAAGGGGCTCTGCGAGCTGAAAGCCACTCAGGCTGCCACGGCTCCCTCTGTCACCAAGTCAAAATAAGCTAAGGAGAAATGCATGCAAGCTACGACTGTTAAAGATGGCAAAGGAAAGAACGTGGTTAAGAAAGATTCTAGAGGGGATACGGTTGTGGGGAACACGGAGATGACTGGAGGGGAAAGTGCTCGGAGGAGATCGAGGAGGCTGGCAAAGAACAGCAAGAAGAGGTTAATCATCGAGGACTCGGAGGTGGAGCAGTCGGACAACAAGGGTTACAAGGAAGAAGAGTCTGAAGATGTTGAAGATGAGATGGTGGAAAGGCCCCCGCTTACTCCGGAGGACAGTAAGCTCCCTTTTGTTGGCTCTGGCTCGTACTCTCCACAGCCGCTGGTGGATGAACCTGGTGAGGCTCTGGATGCTATGGATGTTGGGTTTGAGTCGGACATGGTGGCGAAGAGATTGGACACTCTGGACAAAAGGTTTCGGGGTCTGACTCGCTTTACTATGAAACTGGGTCACTTTGTTATGAGTACCTTGTCTAATGCCATAAAAGAGGAACTGGAGTGGAACAATAGCCAGGAAAACAAAGAGTGGGTGGGAGGCGAGGCGGTGGACCTCCTGATTAAGAACTAGGATGAGGCTAGTTAGTTTGCTCCTGGTGCTGGTTCGTCGGCTGTTTCTCGGCTGTTGGTGTGCTGCCTTTGGGTTGTCCCTGGTTTTTCCTGTTTTTTCTGTTTATGTTAGCTGTTTAAGACTTGTCCTTTTTTGGCCCTAGTGGCTCGTTGTGTTCGGTACAGTGCCCTGTAAATGTTGTTTAACTTTTCAAAAACATAATGAAATCATTACAATAGTCATATTGGAACAAATTTTGGATCTCTATTATCCTTTAGAAAAAAACATTACAAAGTTTTTGACAAAGTTTCTCTTCACAAGTTTAATCTCTCTAAAATCGCCTAACTCTTACAAATGAAAAATCATTTACATTATATCTAACCCTTTCAAAAAATCAAGGAAACTATTACACATTTTGAGAATTTTCTATTTTCATCCATCTTTTGATTTTGAAATATGTTCCACTTTGCTTTTATAGATATTTAAAACTCATTGTCAGAAATATTTGAAATAGCACAACTTCTGCAAGCCATAAATTTTGATTTGAGTACGTGTTTGACCTCCTTTTTTTAACTGAAGAGTTCTATTGCCTAAAAATTTACAACACCAATTTTTAGAGCCCAATTCTATCGTTTGAACCTTTAAATTTTAATTTTTAATTTTTTTCCAAGACTTTTAAAATTTTGAGCTTAATAACTTGCTATATAATTGTGATTTTTGGTCAAAACTAACTCTTGAGATTGAAAATACTTTCTTGAGCCTTTGGGTAAATTTTTAAAAATAGCAATCCTATTATTTTTAGCGATTTTGGTAATTTTGATTATTTTGGACAATTTTATGGGACCTTTTAAGCATGTGTACTTAACTAGCTCAAAATTCCTACAAAAGGCTAACCTCACACGTGAACAAAAAGAATTTTGATCTTGACTTGATTTGGGTAAACTAAGACAATAAAGGGGACATGAACTAGGATGACATTTTTAACGAAGAATTTTTTTAACAATGGGCACTAGAAAAATTCAATGTGGCCTCGTTCTTGTTTGGAGATGCATGTTTCAGTGAGACATGGCAAGAATTCAAAGAACTCCAAGAAGCGAACCACGCAAATAAAGAAACAAATAAAAACACTTCACCATGGATAATAAACAACCATGGCTACACAAGATCAAACCACAAGGATGAGAAACACCAAGAACTCAGTACTTACTCATTTCCCTTTACCACATCTTAGCAACCAAAGGCAACTAAGAAAAATGCACCTAGAAACTTTCCTCTATCAAAGATCATGTTTTTGAAGACTTCTTCAAATGTAATTTGTAAATGCATCCATAGCTTCCATACAAGAAAATGATACTTAATTGGCTCATTGTCCTACTAAATTTACAACCAACTAGATACAAAAAGTGAATATGATCATTATAGCTCATGACCTAGTCGAATACTTCAAATTTTTGATTTGAAACACAACATTTCACATCCCTAAGCATTCATGCGATCCATCATACTAAATGTTCTCATTGTTTATGACACATAAATCCATACAAATTTTCCATTCATTATCCATCTTGGATGCTAGTAGAGCTAGTACTAAAAATAGATTAACACTCTCTAATAGGTCATGCATGTTCTTGTTTACTTCTTTATTCTCTACGAGGATCAATTTATAAGCAATCTTGTGGGTAATATTTATGTAGGAATCAAATTTAATAAAGTGGCTTATGCTCCTCATTAGCAAAAATGCTTCTAGTAGTTCCTTTTTCATAACTTCATCAAATACCTTCAATAAATCCTTCACCTGTGGAGGTATCTCGCTATTATTACTTGCTACTCAAACAAGTAATACCTTGGGAATCATGTAAAAACACACATTTTCATTTTTGAATTATCTTTAAAATAGTTTTCTAATCATTAGTAATTTCCCTGAATTATTCTCAACTTTTTTTTCCTTAGTTGTTAATAGATCACAGATATGCTTTCTTTCATTCTCCTAAGGCATAAGTGTTTACCCTACCATCATGGACAACTCTTCATCAAATTGCCAAGGTCTCCCTAAAAGTGCATGGCACATGTCCATAGGCATAATTTCACACTATACCTCATCTTTATAAGTGCCTATTTGAGAACTTACAAGAAAAAATTTGTCAATCAATATTTAATGGTTTTTATAGTCAAGATACTTTGTACAAGTTTAGATGAGCCATTCTTTTTAATCCTAGTTTATCTACCATTTCAATTGAAACTAGATTATTAGTGCTTCCACTATTAATTGAGACTTTGCAACACTCCCTACCTTGCAAATAGTCCTAAATAGGCCCCTCCTCTAAATGGGTTCATTCTACTTCTTTGTAGGCTTCAACAAGGCCCTCTTCATCATGAGTGTTTCCTCCTTCTCAAGTTCACCTAACTAATTTCACTCTTCATCACCTTGGGCTACACATGCACTAGCCTCAACTCTCCTTGATCTTTCTCCACCATGGTTTTTAGACACTCATAAGACTAATGTCCAACCTCAACAAAACTCAAACAAGTCCCATGAAAGCCTATTCATCTACCTCTTCCAAATCCACCACTTCCTCTTGAAGGGTATACTCTTTCTCTTGTTTCATGGTTATTTTCTAACTGTGAAAAATGTTTTCCTCTACATCATGGCTATGCTTTCATTTGGCTTCTTACATATGTCATCTTCCCTTAATGAATCCAACTCTAACTCTAAAAAGTTTTCTTGTCTTCTTGAAAAAAATTCTTCAACCTTTAATGCATGATGATAGGTTTCTTCAACTATTTGTAGCCTCACTATACTAACTTGTTTTAAATATTCATACTTACACCATTGATGCATCTAGCAACTCTCTCATAATCCAACTTATTCTTTACCAAACCTAATGGAGATCTTGTAGAATTATTTAATGTAACTTCTTACACTCAACTCCCATTGCCTCAAGTTCCATAACTTCTTTAACAAGTCAAACTAATCATTAGCTATAAAGAATTTGTTCTTCTTTCTCATCACCATCCTATCCCATCTCATGATTTTTCATTTCCATTTTTTCTTTTAATCAATGCCTTCTTCCACCAAAGCACATGATTTGTTAACTTGGTTTGTGTTACCTTCACTCTTATCGGTTCCTCTATCTCATCATATTCGAAGTATTCCTTCATCGATATTAACCACTCAATCGATTCTTCTAAGTCTAGGCTCCATGAAAATAATGGTTGCTCCATTTGTCCCTTTCCCAATCTTGGAGATGGCTTTTATTAACCTTCTCTCACCTACATCTATTATCCAGCATCTTCATCTTCATCTTGGAGATGGATTTTATTAGGCTTTTATAAGGGCAAAGAGGACATTCATGTGTTATGCCTCTTCCAAAACAACAAGAAAGAGGACAATCATGTGTTGTACCATTCTTCACCATTCAAGGGAACAATTGTGCGTTGTATCATCCTTTTTTATAAGTAATATACTCAAATAGAAAATAAAGTGCATCTACCTAAGTTTTTTACCCCGCATTGGGGTTCTCCTAGCTCAAATATGGTGTTATGTTGCAATGCTTTGTTTTATAAATAGCATAGCATAATCATCAATTAACAAACAACTATTATTTAACCATGTATTAAGTAGCACAATAATAAATATTGGTTTTATAAATTCTTCAAGCATAGTTCTTAAGAAGTTTATAGATAAAAAATCTTGCCCATAGTGGCTTTTTTTAATTCAAGTCCATGGGCACTAAGAAAGGATATATTAAATGTTGTCTAGATACCAAGAAAGAAAAATTGCCCATACACAACCGCAAGCTTATGCCTTCAATTAATTTTTTATTAGTATAATCTTGAGATGCCCCTACATCATACCCAAGAGAGTTTTAATCATTGTGTTGTGATTTTGGTGTATATTGTAATGTGTGTTTTTACTTTGTTTGAACAAACGCCATCCTTTGTTGAGAGAGTAAATCCTCGTGGAAACACATAAAAAAAAGTGTCATGAAAGCATCATGGATCGTCACATAAGCTTTGTGATGGCATATTTAATCCAATCACACATCAAATGGCTAGAAATGTTGAGGATACATTCTTCAACCAATGGATAGAAAATAGCACTATTCTTTTTGTCAATGATGTTTGACTACAATAAATGGTCAAAAGTGTTCAAGTTGTAGTTAAAGGTGTATAGACACTACACAGAATCTACAAAATTTTGGATTGGAGGCTAAAACCCCAAGTCATTGAAGCTTCAATTAAAAACATGTAGTGCAAAATGACCTTGTAATTCTCATACCCATGGGGCTTGTCAATAATCAGCACATTAGCATGAAAGTGAGATCTTTCTTGTATAGAATATACTAGAGTTTAGTTTAACTTACAAGGTAAACTGGAGTTGGAGTCTTTACAAAATTCAAGCTAAAGGACCACACATAAAGGTTTCCCAACAATGTTTGATCATCAACATTATTCATGTATTTTTCCTTCTAATGAACATCCATATTTACCTACTTTGAAAAACTCAATTGTTGGCAAAATTGCATAAATTTAAATGGAAATAAACATAGGATTTAGATAGTACTTAGTAGGGAAAATGTCTCGCTCATTGACACCTTACCCCCCAACGGGACAATTCACCCAATGCATACAAATTGGAATTATCTTGTTAGTCTAAGATTAGGGGTTCATGGTGATATGATCAACATAAGTTGGAACTAAAACTTGCTCCAAATCTAAAAATGTAACTATTCCAATAATTATGTTCATCAAAACATTATCATGACTAATCAAACAACTAGAAATTTACTCATTATAAGACCTCATAAAATAAATAATATAAACTAAATAGAAAGAGAATGATTTTAAGTTATATATTTCACTTAAGGGTAATGTTGGGTTTTTGGAAGGGCCCAAACCCTTTTATAAAGACAAGATCAAATATGTTGTTATAGCCCAACAAATGATAATGCAACAACACTAAGGCTAAAAATTAACATTTACCACTACAACACTAGCAGCGCATAAATAGCTCATTAAAAGGGGCAAAAACATATAGCAAAGGGCAAAGTATCCTAAAATGGCTAGTTAAGTGGCTTAAAACCATAAAGTTCTAGAGAGCATTGAACATCAATAGCAATGCTTGCTATTGAAATGCTAAAGCATATTTACTTTCTTGACCATTTTGCCTTGTGTAATTATTGAACCTCAATTAAAAGACTTCATAAAGCTACCTGAGAACCTCAATCCAAATTGATCTCCCATTTCTTTATTTCCTTAAATAAGAAGGTGAACAAAAAGAAAAGTAAAGACTTAAAAGAAGTGCTCTATATATTTAATCTAAAATTATCATTTAACTCTATATGAACAAATAAAATGAATATTCATAACAATTAGGATACAAAAAATTTAAAATAAGTTCCAACCCAACAAAACATAAGTGGCAATACGACTACACAGTTATATATGTAAAAAATTTAGCAATTGCTACCTTAGCACATCTACTAATAAATGTAAATGTTTTTCTTAAAAAGGTAAAAGCACAAAGTTGTGTCACACTTTATAAAAGAAATGGCCGACATTGGTCCAACTTTTAAACTTGAATCACTAAAAAGTGGCATATATGTTTTGAATTTTGAAATGATGTAAACTAATACAATATGTATTTTTTACTATATTTTATGTTTGTATTTTAAAAAAATATATAAAAAACTATCTTAAACTAGTTTTTAATAAATTAACACTATAATTTAGTTGTTGATAAAATGCTAAAAAGTGAAGTTGCATGAGACGTCAAACTTTTCATAATAATTTTCTTTTTTCTTTCAAATTTTTATCTATTTATAATTTGAAACTTTAGTGCATGGATATATTTTTTTCCAATTTTGATAAATATATATTTTTAAATAAATATTAAAATATGTGTGAATCAAAAAATAATCGTTTCCAACGGACGTCAACTTTCATATTAAATATTTATCTAAAATAGAAAAAAAATCATACCATCTTGAAATAGATTCTTTTATCTAGTGCATCATATTTTTTCAAATTTTTTAATAAGTTTTAGTATTTTTCTTTGGCATGATAATCAACCTAATATTTTGTGATGATAACCTACTTTTAGTAAAAATAATAATTAAACTATTAAAATAAATATATTTTTGAAAACTACACTTATGGATCTGCACAAAAAGTATTTTTTTTTTTTTTTTAAATGTTATTTACTTTAACAAGAGTTATTGAAACTTCAAGTTTTTTAAATAATTTTATTTTTTTGGTAAATTGGACTCAAAGTGTTGCTCCATATATTTTTAGCCAACAATTTTAGTTGAAAAAGTTGTGGAAGTATCTAACTTAGCTAAAAAAAATCTAACTAAATCATATGTTTGACCAATATTGATTTTTAGTTAAAAATACTTAAATTTTGTTGTGTTGATAAGTTGGTTGAAAGTGTGACATAGCTTTGTGTTTTTACCCAAAAAAATCCATCTCAAATTTAATTACATATGCAAAATGAATCAAAGGGTCAACACCTAAAGTAATCCAACGTGTGTTATGTTCCTCTTAAGTTTTATATACCAAAAATATGTAGATTTTGATATCTTACAAATACTCAATATATTCTAGCTTTCACATTCATTTATAATGTTGTCTACATAACTTATCATGTTTCCCAACAATTGCCACATAGGTGTTAGTAACTATTTAGCTATTAATCGCTCTTGTATTCCCAACAACATCTATCCAACACTCAAGATGCACATTTGACTATATTTATTAATTAATTGGAATTCAAAATTATATTTTTTACTAGATAAGAAAGTAAGGGCCCATAACTCGTTACAAGAGTTTATCAAAGCACCATTACGTAGAGTTTAACAAAACTAACCAAAGAAACAGCAAGCCTGGCACCTTGGCCAAGACAAAACCAACCTACAAGAAATAGCACTATAGAAAAAAAAGACAAAAAAATAACTTAATAGATATACTTCCAATTTTCAATCAAAGAGTTTAGAGATTCCTCTCAAGTAGCCTTCACCTTTGAATTCTTGGACTTCTTCTCTTTTCCAGAATCCTACACACTACCCTACTTCTTCCTCTTCTTGTTTTTCGACTACCTTGTAACAATGCCAATACTAGCTTTCTCCATTATCCCATCAATGATGTTCACAATTTTGCCAATGGCATTTTCAATGTTCTTCACTCTGTCTTGATGATTACTAATGCAACAAAAAAAAAAATCCATTTATTTTTGCAATTTCTACACTGTTTCTCTTCCATTTTACTTTTGAGGACAACAAAGTCAACCTTAAGGAATCCATAAAGTCATCTTGATTATTAATTCATTTGAATTCCTCTTGATCTTCAATTTGATATGTCCTTTGATTCTCCTCAATCTCTTCAGTATTCCTATCATCTTCATTCTCTTTTTCAAAATCATTATCCTCCATCTCATTATAGGGGGATAAAGCCATATTGGCTTCCTCACATATTTTTGCTCTTCCACTTCTTCCTTCCTCCTTAGCTTCATGCTTTTCCTTATCTTCCTAACCTTCCTAGTTATCCTCTTCTTTTTTACCTTCCTCCTCAACTTCTTGCTCCTCCCTTTCATCTTCCTATTCTCTTCCCTTTCATCCTACTTTTTTTCCTCAACATCTTGCTGAAACGAGACATCCCCAAAAACATCCTCTTCAAATTGGAGAAAAAACTCATCCTCAACATTATGCTTCTTTTTTTTATTAAATTTTGAGAAATAGAGGCCTTTACAAGCCTGAATAATATTCTTTCTCCCGACTACTGTTTCTTACTCTACTCAGAGCCATCATTGCCTAGACCCTTCTCATCCTCATCAAAAATATCAATAACACATTTCCCCAAAGTCATTTCATCTTCAAGGTTACCATGTTCAACCTTCTTATCTTTAGGCTTTTTTAGGCCTTATTATTTTCAAGACTCAAAGTAGTATTCTTTAATAACCTATTACCCTCCTCTAAGACAATCGAGGTTTTTCTTTTATGGCTAGAAGAGGGAGAAAGACTCATCCACACTTGGCTACAATTTCAATAAGCCCTTATATTCAAAATTTTCATTAATTAATTGAAATTCAAAATCATGTTATATTTCAATTAATTAATAAATACACGTAAATGGGCATCCTAAATGTACAATTTTCCATTGAGTAATCACAAAATGGTTAATTGAAGTGGTTAGACAAAAAGGGTTTTAAATGAGGTTGTTACATACTTTATCAATTCACCCCAAAGCTACCAACATTCATCATTGATCTTTAGCCTCACAACGAAATTGCTTCTTGCACATGTTATTGCACTTTAGCTATTATAGGCAATGCATATGACTTGCATATCTTATTTTCTTTAGGTATGATTGTAAATATGTATATTGATTTGCAATAAGGCTTAATGTCATTGATCAAATGATGACTACAATCTTGTGAAGGCTACATAACGTTATATGATTTGCCATCATTGTTCATAGAAAACTCCTTCCACTATTGAAATTGAATAAGTATTGTTGTCATAATTTAAGAGTCCCCTTATAATGACAGCATGGTTTTAAGCATTTGTTGACAATTTTATTTTTTTAGTATACTTAGTTTTATATAATTTTTTAATTAGTATAATGTATAATTCAAAATATTATTTTAAAATATTGAAATAATTATATTATAAATTTGAAAGTTCAGTTATAGATAGAGATTCATCTTTTAAACATCATCAATCCAATTTTAAATAAAATGGGTAGGGAGGAAGGTTGAAATTAAGCAGCCATTAAAATTTAGTAATATAAAAAATTTATAATTTAGTAATTGTTTAAAAATAGAAGATCAAAAATCATAAAATCATTTATTAAAAAAAAAACCCTAAAATATTTGACCTGTCCCTACTAAACAGCCATATAAAACTTGCTGTAATAATTAAACACGGCATAATTTATTATTATTAGAAAAATCAAAAGAAAAGCTAAAATAATTGAACATTATTAATAAAAACAAACAAAAAGATACAAAGTTACCGCGAAACATACTTCGAGAATGGTCAAGATGCTTACTCTTTGAAAAACTCCAGCAGAAAACTCCAATGAAGATGATTAACTCTTGAAGTTCCATTCCTGGTGCGAATTGAGACCCGAAACATCATAGAAGATGAGAATGCTTGCATGTAACTGAGTTTGTCCAAAAGCAAGCCTTTCCAACGATAATTAAAAACCAAAGTGGATCTCTCCACCATGATTGCTTGAATTAATTAATTGAATTTATTTTTAACCATACTTGGCCACCACCGCGTTAGTCATTTTGTCTGGCGTGATATTGCATGGTCATTTTGATCGAAGAAGGAAGGAATCCTTCTATTTTCGAAGAGTTGTAGATTGCCTGTTAGAAAAATTATATGTTATCAAATCTTTGCCTTGCTAACACCATTTGTATGTCTTGATCTCAAGGTCAACAATAACAGTAGCTGTAAAATATTAAATTATGTCTTACCAAACCTTTGCCTTGTTCACACCATTTGTATCTCTTGATCTCAATGTCAGGAATAGTTTGGTTGTTTTTTCAGTTTATCTTGGCCAAGGATGTTAAAATTTCCATGTAATCTTGGTCTCCGATGTTTTCTTACTAAGTCCTCTTTTCTTTACTTTTTTAAATAAATGTGAGCTGAGCATTCATTTTCTGTCCATGAATATGATGTTTAAATGAGGTTCGGGATCTACATTCCCTAACTGTGACCAACAATGAAACCTTTCGGGAGCCCAAAGCCTGACCCTGAGCTCAAACTCAGTCGACCCGACAATGAAGACAATTGCAAAGGTGGTGATGTTGAACTAAATCCCTCCTCGCTTAAATATGTGGAGAATGACCTGCCGGCGGTGTATAAGCCAGGTGGTTCTAAGCCTGCTCTGAAGCTGCTCACGGAGTTGAAGATTACAATCGTAGAAGCCCTATTCCCTGATGACCCTTTGCGCCATTTCAAGCGCAAGCCTAAATTCCAGAAATTCATACTAGGTGTACAGGCAGTCTTTCCTGTGCTTGAATGGGGAAGACATTACACATGGAATAAGTTCAAGGGAGACTTGTTGGCAGGTTTAACAATTGCAAGCCTCTGCATTCCTCAGGTAGCCATTTTCCTCTTATTTTTATTTCTGAAGATTCACTTGTGTTTTCGTTTTAAGTAATACCCAAAAATTTGCATGCAATGACATGAGATTAGAATGAGCTTGGTCCTTGGTTCCATTTTATCCTTGAATGCATTTATTCAGGAGCTTCTGTCATCAATATTCATTTCTGCTCTAGAATATTTCAGGTGCATTTCTAGCATTAACATTTGATTGATGACTGATTTCTTCTAACCAACAGGATATTGGATATGCAAAATTGGCTCACGTGAAGCCTCAATATGCCCTTTGTAAGTTTCTCTTTACACTTGATTTTAAATAAAGTGCTTATAAATCGAGAATGGTTAGTAGTTAATCTTTTTACTTCAGATAATAATTTAAGAGGGAGTACTTACAATATTGTTAATCTCTAAGTAGGATTTGTAGTGCAAGTCCCTGATGATTGGGCATTTGTGTTCTCTGATAACATAGGAGGGGTTGTGTGATTTTATACTTCCCTTGCTTTGTGACTCTTTCTAATGTAAATGTTATGTAAAAAGTAAAAAAATATACAGTGATGCATCCACTGTTGAGAATTAAGTTTTGAAACTTTTGTGAAATAGAAAAAATTGAGTAGTTTAGGACTTCAGAAATAGAACGGTACAATTTTTTTTTTTAAATTGCTTTACAGAGAAATGCTTTCATTTACCTATACAAGATAACAAATATTTCTAAGCTTTTGGTAGTTGATTTAGTAAACAGCGAAACAGATTATATCTCAAATAAATGGGATTTTAATTGGTTTCCAACTTTTTGCTTTGTAATATTGGAAGACACTAGCTTTGTAACCCCCTTGATATATGCGGCTATGGGGAGCTCCAGAGATATTGCAATTGGGCCAGTAGCTGTTGTTTCTCTCTTGTTGGGTACATTGGTCAGGGAGGAAATAGATGATACTAATTCAGCTAACTACTACCGACTTCTCTTCACATCAACATTTTTTGCTGGCATTTTCCAGGCAATACTTGGAATCTGCAGGTTTGCAAATGCATACATATATTAGTAAAGCCAATCTACGATTGTTTATATACCACTATTATCATCTAATGACAGTTCGGATGGTCAGGCTTGGTTTCCTGGTTGACTTTCTGTCCCATGCATCTATTGTTGGCTTCATGGGAGGTGCTGCCATTACAATTTCACTACAACAGCTGAAAGGATTTCTTGGCATAAATAATTTCACCAAGAATGCAGATATGATCTCTGTAATGAAATCTGTATGGGGTTCTGTTCATCATGGAGTATGTAACTTCACAAGTTCTCCTTTTCTTATGCTTTGTGCTTTGAAATTTGTAAATATCTGCAATTTCTTATAATTCATTTCATAATCCCTTTGGATTACTTAAGATTTAGCCAAGAGAATAGAGGTGATATAGTACAGCCGAGATTTCAAAATTGTTCTCAAAAATCAAATTCTAGTTCATGAAGCCATTATAGTTTGCAACATTGTATTGTCTTGCAGTGGAATTGGCAGACTATTTTGATTGGAGCTTTTTTCCTGATGTTTCTAATGGCTGCCAAATTTATTGTAAGTCTCCGACCTCCTCCTGATGTTTCTTATGGCAATCAAATTTACTGTAAGTCCCATACATCCAATACAAGGGAAAAAAATATCCTGTTTTAGGTAGTTTGCATCCATAAGGCTAATCTCAGAAATCTGGCCTGGCCTTCCCATTTATCTGAAATGGCAGAAGTGGTTCTGCATGTAGCATTTGCTAATTGAATGAAAAGCACATACAATTTCAACTAAGACACTTTCCTCCTATAATCAACTCTGACAGGGTAAGAAAAACAAGCGACTTTTCTGGGTTCCTGCATTGGCTCCACTAATCTCAGTCATTTTGTCTACTCTCATTGTTTTTCTTGCACGTGCAGACAAACATGGCGTGAAAATTGTAAGTACATGTTCATTTACTTATGGTGGTTATTGGTTTTCCTAAAAGTTGTTGGAGGGAGGTGGTAAGTAGAAGAGAGGATCAATTTATAGTGGTTGTTTTCAGGTTATATAAGTTGCTTTCAATATCTAGGTTCCCACACTGAAACTTCTGATATTGAACAGGTGGGACCCATTAAAAAAGGAATAAACCCAAGTTCAGCAAATGAAATTGCTTTAAAGGGTGCCCTTCTTCCAAAAGGTGCTAAGATTGGTTTCATAGCAGCTTTGATTGCACTCACGGTATAATAAATGATATATTTTCATAAAAAATATAGATTTCGAGCCTTCAAGTTTATTTTTATTCTGAGCCTTAATGACATGATTAATTATTAGAAGATGATTAAGTGTAATACTGGAGTATACCTTGTCAGGTTGATGTTGATCAAACTGGACTGAGGTTATCTAATTCTGAACGTCAATAAATAAAATATATTACTAGAAGATCATTAAATAGTAGGTTGCAGGGTGAATTTATACCTTTTGATGAAACTGGACTGACATTATTTGTTAACATGTGAGGACCATTATAGGAAGCTATTGCAATAGGAAGAACATTTGCTGCTTTAAAGGATTATCATTTAGATGGAAACAAAGAAATGATAGCAATGGGCATTATGAATATTGCTGGTTCATTGACTTCTTGCTATGTTGCAACAGGTATTTTTAAATTATTCATTTGTGATATGCTCTTTACATTTTCTGAACCTAAAAATGACTTCTAGAATCCATTTGGATATTAAATCTTGGCTTGTTTTCTTTGCAGGCTCCTTCTCACGCTCAGCACTAAACTATAATGCAGGCTGCCACACAGCAGTTTCTAATGTTGTTATGTCAATCATAGTTCTACTTACTCTTTTAGTTCTTACACCACTTTTCCACTATACTCCAAATGCAATCTTGGCTTCCATTATCATCTCTGCAGTCATGAGTTTGATCGACATCAAGGCAGCATATCTCATCTGGAAAATTGATAAACTTGATTTTATTGCCTGTATGGGAGCCTTTCTGGGTGTAGTATTTGTCTCCGTTGAAATTGGTCTCTTGATTGCAGTTAAGTGATACTTTATTTCTCATAGCATTATTACCCGGAGGAAATAAAAGGAATGATTATGTATAGTGGGTGTTAAGCATAAAAATAACTCAAATATGGGACTGGAAAAGCAGGAGGGGATAGGCATTTTCATAGGCTTACTTTCTGCTTACATACATATAACTTAGCAATGGGTTAGTAGTTTTTATTTATTCTTTTCTACTGCTATTTATTATTAAAGTGGGTAGGCTCTTTAATTTTTCTTTGCACTGGCTATGACACAGGTTGCTCTTTCCTTTGCAAAAATTCTTGTACATGTGACAAGGCCCCATACGGCTTTACTTGGGAAAATTCCGGGAACAAATATATTCAGGAACATTGAACAATATCCATCAGCTGCTAATGTTCCTGGGATTCTTGTTGTGCGCATTGATGCTTCAATTTACTTTACAAATGCAAATTACATCCGAGAGCGGTAAGATCTGTTTCAGTTTATTTATTTATAGTGAATATACATTTTTCTATATAGATAAGGGTTTCTTAAAAAATATCAGACTCTATCTGGAAGCTGATATATGCAGTGATTCTTCTTGTTCTTTTACCATGGTTGTGCTCATCTATTAATAACTTTTTTGTATGGATTTGTGACATTCTTTTTATGAGATTTGTTGATTCTTCATACATGAAAGATTTCAAAGATTGTGTATTTGTGACAATATAATCGGGAATAATATAATGCCCCCTCCTTAAATATAATTTTTATTTGCTGCAGTAGTTCTTTTCTTTCTCCTGCAATTCCCTTAAGGAAGGATAATAAAGGGAGTGCTTAAGGGAGAATGATTAATATTATTAAAAACTAAAATTTAATAAAATTTAAGTTTAATGAAAAGCCAAGAGACATATGAAGGGTTATGACTATTGAAGCAAAAGGTTTATATAAGGAAGATAAATCAAGGAAATGACCGCAATTTTGAGCAGAGACAATTATTTATTTTTCCTTCATGGAATATGAATCAATGATTCAGCAATCTTGAGGACGAAACCCCTCATAGATCAGAAATTCAAGGACGAAAAACGGAAAACCCTTAATTTCTTTGCAAAGTTAGTGGATGAAAACCCCTAAACTTTAGCAAGAATATTTGAAGACATTTGTGCAAATAAATTAGCTGCAAATTGCAAGAAGATTACAGCAGATATTCAAAAAGAAGTTTGCATTTTTCAGAATTATATAATTAAATTTTAAATCTGAAATATATATAAAAATTATAGTTGAAGGATAAATAAATATTTGTAATTAATTATGCATGCATTACTGTGAATGTGGGATATTTATTTAAGCAAAAATAAAGAAATTCTAGAACAGGACATTACAAATGGTATCAAAGCCCTGATCTTGCCAGCCTATAGGGTTGAAAGCTAACATATAAGTTCGTATCTACAATAGACACATGAGTGAAAAGGGAACTTAGAAGAGAGAACATGGATTGGCAACCTAAATTCTTACCAAAAGAAGAAGACATAGATCCTATACAAAAGATGATGTTGAAAATACAGAAGGACCAAGGAAGGTACCCATTTGAAGCCCCCAAAATCCTTGACCAATATCAAGGTATGTGTGATAAAATCAAATCTGTACTTTGAACTTTCCTTTGATGATTACTTGGATTGGCTCGAAGAAGATATCCAAATAAAAGGGGCCTATATAACTACATAAGGAGGTCAAGAATGGAAGAAGAAAAGTTGGAAAGTGTTAAGAAAATCAAGAAGCAAGAAGAACAATTAAATTTAGAGTCACAAGACATCATTAAGCAAGAACGGAAGGGACCTAACATACAAGAAAATATTGATGAAATCAAAGAGGAAAAGGCATCACTTGATGGAAGCAAAGAGTTTAAGATGGAGGAGCATGCACTATCCTTTGAACTTCCAAAGATTGAACCATTGATTGATCTTCAGAGTAGCATCGTGGATGGACATGCTTTGGAAGAAAATATTTTGAGTCACAAGGATAAAAGTGTTTTAAGGTATCTCCACAATTCTTATTTCGGAAAAAGAGGGTGAGATCTTTGTTGGTAGCCTAAGGTATGAAAATGATGATCATAGTTCAGATTGGTTGTTTCCTATATCACTGCAAAAAAATTGTCATCATGGAGAACATGCAAAGAGGGGTGATAGAGTAAAGGATACAACTTGCAGTATAGGGCATGTGGACTCTTTGTTTCAAGTTACAAACTATTTTTGCACAGGGGGTCCAAACGATTTCTTAAGGGTCAAAGTGGATCAATGTTCATGGTTTATAGATCACTCATGGAAGCCAAATACCACAATTGAAGACAAGATCATGGGTGATGGCCAAATGGAGATAGTCACCCTGGGGTACTTGGTGCTAGATGATGGCAAGCAAAATAGGTGTCATTTTGATGTTCATGATTTTATGACTAAGCATAGTATGATGCTTTGGATATCAATTTGCAGATACATGAAGGGTGAGACTCTACAAATTCCTAGCATCATGAAGGTCAAGCAATTTGTCATCACTTTGGGTGAACACGAGATATGCAAAGACTTCTATATCATGGACCTAGGAGGTTTAGAATCCAAGAGAAAGTGGGTAGAGCTTCGAGGCATTAAAAATGGAGCTCCAAGAGTTGCCATGCTTAGTTGTAGGAAATATCAATGGGTGACAATTATGACCTCTTCCAAAGATGAGATGCTTAATCATAGTGGTATTTGGTCTATTACACTTCTAGGGTTGCTACCAAATGGAACAATTGTAAAATGGGTCTTTCTTGTTGCAATAAACACGAGCCAAAGGCCACTTTGAGTATGGTCCCCAATTATAAATTTGTTGCCCTCAACATTTCTAGCACTTCCCACAGTTTCCTTGCAGCCAAAGAAGAGTTTTCAGTCACATGGTGGGGGAGTTACAACCCATTACCATTGTTGCAATGTTTACAGCTAGTACAAGGTGGTTTCCAGCCATTACATTTTTGGTTCTGAGCAAAAGAATGCAATGTTACAGCCAAGGTATGGAAAATATCTCTTGGTTTAATATTAAGTGTAGGAGGTATCACATGCAGAGATCACTAAGTGCAAACTGTGAATGTAATCAAATCTCAATCAGACTAGGAGCCTAAAACTAACGAAATTCTAAGTATAAAATTCTGTTCAAAATTCTAAGTCAGATTTATTTCTCTTTTCATGAATGTGCTGATTGCAGAACATTTATTGATTTCTATGTTTGCAGATCAACAAAAGAACCACCATATATACAAAGGGAGACACACCTCTACAAGAGACACGTCTCATGAGAGGACGTGTCTCCACAAGTGGAGGCACGTCCGCTCATGGGACGTGTCCCTTGGGCGTGCGGGTTCCTAAACAGAACTGATTACCAATCGGTTAACACACATAACCTTATATGCGTGGCAAATATGTATTAAGAGTTCCAATTTTATACAATGCAGATTAAGAACATCATTTATTATTTCAAATCTTATACATGCTTTATGAATTCGAATTACTTATTTTCCAGAAATATTAAAGAATAATTTCGATCACATATAAATGATGATGATGCAATCAGCAATCATCATTTATATCTGACCGAAGCTATCTTTCATCAACACAAACACAACATTTTTAGTATGGTTGGGGAAAAGATATGGAGCAATCTATGATTGTTACAGCCAACTTCTAGCCCACATACAATTTAATCCAAACCATCTTGCAAGTCGTAAAGCCTAGGACATCATGGTAAGAATCTATGGAGTCCAAGGTAAACATTATAACATCAATCTAGAAGAGGTAAACATAATTGTTGACATGTGTGGGTCACATTTCTTTGATAGGTACACTACAGAAATGAAGTTCAATGAAATGGAAGGTAAGCGTGGTAATTCTAAAGGTGCACTGCATGACCTAATGGATGGAAAAAATTTATCTGATCTTGAAACACATGGAAAAAAAACAAAGAAGGAAAAAGAACATTTAGAACCAGAACTCCAACTAATTATCAAAAGGGTTGTAACACTAAAGCAGTCAATGCCTTGGACCCAAATTCATTCTAAGGAATCTCCTCCTTGTTGATGATAAGTAGTGTCAGAAGAAATACTTCAGATTCGAATTAAGAAGAATAAATTTAAATGTAGCATCAATGCTATTTAAATTTATATATGTATATATTCGAATTAAATAAAGGAGGCCGACTTCATTAAATAAAGAGGCTTAATAATAATTAAATAATTAATGCTTGGGGCCAACTTATGAAAAATCACGACTTTATAGGAGGCCGACTTGTATTTGAAAGAACACGTCCCTTCTATATTTTGCGCCGACCTCTTTCCTTGAAGAGGCATGAACCTTGTATAAATAAAGGATGATCATTGTTCATTTCATCATTAAGTTTATTCAAGCAAGTTCAAATACTGAAGAGCAGAAGAAGTTCGCATCTTTTCAGCAAATCATCATCTACAACAGCAGGTCAATTCTAAAGAGAAACATATTGGTTGTGTCTTTGCATCTAAGAGAGGTGCTGCTGTTCATTGTATCTATTTGGCATTGTGTTTATGCCTAAGTTGTAAGCAGATTGCTGCTCTGATTTTTATCAATATATAGGAGATATATTGGCTGGGTTTTTCTCCCTCGGGTTGGAGGGTTTTTCCAGGGTATTGGCTATGTTCTTGTGTTGAATTTGAATTAAATTTCTGTGCTATTAATCTGATCATAAAACTAACATGTTATCAAAGTCGGGTTTGAAGAGGATCCCGATCAGATTTGTGATTAATTCAGCGATACCCTTGTTTTACTTCTCATCTCTATTCACCTTTATCTCTTCCTCAAGATGGCGAATGGTCTTAAGATTGAGGATAGGCTTGAGGGTGCATCTAACTTCACTTTGTGGAGATTCAAGATCATGCTCACCTTGCACGAAAGCGAGCCGGCAGAGTTTGTGGAGAGCTCCGCCCCCAAGCCTACAGATGAGGAAGAGAAAGCCCTATGGAAGAAGAAAGATATTAAGGCAAAGAAGATGTTGGTTGATTCGGTGAAGGATCATATTTTTCCTATCGTCTCCAAGTTAAGGACTGCGAAAGAGATGTTCAAAACCCTGGAGGAGATGTACGAGATCAACAACACCAGTTGGGCTCTTGCACTGAAGCAACAACTTCATCACTTGAAGATGGCGAAGGGAGAAACTATCATTGCCTACTTCATGAGAATAACCGAGTTGAGAGATCAGCTCTCGTCTATTGGGCATGTTGTCGATAGCAAGGATCTAACCATGCTGGCTCTCAATGGCCTCCCTTCATCCTGGGAGTCTTATATTCAGGGAATCAGTGCAAGATCAAAACTTCCCAAGTTTGATCGGTTGAGGGCAGACTGTATTCAAGAAGATTCTAGGTTGGCTGCAAGAGGTATTGGGCAAAACTTCGTCAATGAAGACCTTCATGTTCTTGCCACTCAATCCTCAAAGAAGAAAGGAGGGAAGAAAGGGTATTTCAAAAGAAACAGAGATAGAGGAGCTGACGGTGGCCCTACATTTAAGAAGAAGAGGGACCTCTCCAAGGTCCAATGCTTTCGATGTGACAAGTATGGTCATTTTGCAAAGGAATGTCCTTCCAGGCCTGAGCAGCAGGCGGCCTTTGCTAATGTCAATGAAGCCTCCATGCAGAAGGATACAAGTGAATAATTGTTCTATTCAGCCTTGCCAAGCAATGTATCTACCGACACCAACACTTGGCTGATAGATAGTGGTGCCTCTCGACACATCACTAGATTAAGGGAGCATCTATCTGATTTGGTGATGAAAGATTCTAGTGAACAAATTATTATTGGAGATGATGCTAGTTACTCGGTTAAGGGAGTTGGGACTTCATCTCTTCACTTGGATTCCGGTGACTCCTTACAATTGGACAATGTGCTATTTGTTCCAAGCATTAAGAGAAACCTTGTTTCCATCTCAGCTTTGGAAGACAAGGGTTATCAAGTTGCTTTTTCAGAAAGCAAAGATCTTATATGGGCAAAGAACTCTAACATCAAGACTGCTCGGATGATTGGAGTTAGACACGGGTGTCTCTACAAGCTATGCACGCACCCCATTCAGGCTCTAGTGCATGATTCCTCAAGTTTGTGCGATCTTTGGCATCAAAGATTGGCTCACCTTCACTTTCGAGCGCTACCTACTATGGAGAAGATGGTGACTGGCCTTCCTAAATTCAACCAGAAGCATGAAGGAACCTGCAAGGGCTGCGCTTTGGGTAAGAATACAAAAGGTCCATTCCATAGTAGTGAAAGTAGATCCAAATGTGTCTTAGATCTTATTCATTCTGATTTATGTGGTCCAATGTCTGTTGCGTCTTCGAGTGGTTTCTTGTATTACATTATTTTTATTGATGACTACTCTAGAAAGACTTGGATCTATTTCTTGAAATCTAAAGAATCTGAGGAGATATTAGAAAGGTTCAAAGAGTTCAAAGCTCAGGTGGAGAATCTGTCCGGAAAGAAGATCAAAGTGTTGAGATCCGATAACGGAGGAGAGTAAACTTTTGTTATCTTCCGTAACTTTTGCATTGAAGCAAGGATTAAGAGGGAGCTCAGTGTTCCTTATAATCCTCAACATAACGATGTTGCGGAGAGAAAGAACAAATCTATCGTGGAAGCAATCAAAGCCATGATTCATGACCAAGACCTGCAAATCTCTCTTTGGGCTGAAGCTTCCAGGACTGCTGTCTATGTCCAGAATAGAAGTCCTCACAGAATCTTGGAAAATATAACTCCTGAAGAAGCATTCTCTGGGGTAAAGCCTGAAGTAAGTCATTTGAGGATCTTTGGGTGTCCAGTATATGTTCATATTCCAAAGGAAAAGAGAACTAAGTTGGAACCTTCAGGCAAGAAGGGAATTTTGGTAGGCTATAGTGAGACATCAAAAGCCTACAGAATCTATATTCCTGGTCAGAAGACTATTGAGATCAGTAGAGATGTCACATTTGAGGAGGATGTTGCTTTCAGAAGATCCAAGGGCACTCATATGGAGATCAATGAAGAAGAACCTCCTCAGGATATGGAAGTTGACCATGTTCCTGAGAATCAGAGGGAGGTTCCTGATCCTCAAGAAGATGATGATCCAGCTGAACCCTTGGAGCCTACTGATGGGCCTACAGATATTGTGGTTGGAAGGAAGAGACCGCTTTGGGCCAGGAAAATAATGCAGGAGGCAGAAAGTTGTCACCCCAAGAGGAACCTTCAGAGAAAGAGACCTAATAAGTTCTCTAATTACGTAGCCTTGATGAGTCAGATTATTGAGTCAGAGCCTTCCAATGTTGAGGAAGCTTCTAGTCAACAAGTTTGGAAGGATGCTATGATTGAGGAGTATCAATCCATACTTAAGAATGATGTTTGGGACATTGTTCCTAGACCCGAAGGCAAATCTGTAGTGTCTTCTAAATGGCTCTTCAAGATCAAGCATGTGGCTGATGGAAGCATTGAGAAGTACAAGGCAAGATTCGTGGCTAGAGGGTTCTCACAAAAAGAGGGAGTTGACTATGAAGAAACCTTTGCTCCTGTGGCTCGTTACACTTCTGTTAGAACCATTATTGCTATTGCTGCATCTAGAGGATGGAAGATTCACCAAATGGATGTAAAGACAACCTTTCTGAATGGTGTAATAGAAGAAGAGGTTTACATTGAGCAACCCGATGGATTTGAGGTACATGGGAAGGAGTCTCATGTTTGCAAGCTGAAGAAGGCCTTGTATGGTCTTAAACAGGCTCCTCGTGCTTGGTACGAAAGGATTGATCGTTATCTGTTGAATTTGGGTTTCTCAAAGAATGATGCAGATTCTTAGCTCTACATCAAGGTAATAAATGGTGAAGCATTGATTTTGGTTATGTATGTTGATGATTTGATTATCACTGGAGAGGAACACCTAATTCTCAAATGTAAGGAGTTAGCTTCTGAATTTTAAATGAAGAATCTTGGTCTCATGCACTACTTTCTTGGCTTAGAATTTTGGCTAAAGCCAGATGAGATGATTCTAAGTCAAGGCAAGTATACCATTGACATTCTAAAGAGGTTTGGTATGATTGATTGCAAACCTATGTTTACAACTATGGAGACCAACTTACATAAGTTGAAAGAGGCTGCAGCTAGTTCAAAACTGGTGGATTCCACGATGAATAGGCAGCTGATTGGTTCGTTGATGTATCTAGTTAACACTAGACCAGATATCTGCTATGCAGTGAGTGCACTTAGTCAATTTATGTGTGAACCAAGGCAGATACATCTTGTTGCAGCTAAACATATCTTGAGATACTTGCGTGGCACAGTTGGATATGGATTGAGATATTCTACAGGTGTGGATTTGGAGCTGCATGGTTTTACTGATTCTAATTGGGCAAGGTGTGTTACTGATCGAAAGAGTACCTCTGGTTGTTGCTTCAATTTGGGTTTTGTTATGATATCCTAGTGCAGCAGGAAGCAGTCCTCAGTGGCATTGAGTACAACAAAGGCAGAGTACATTGCAACTTGTGTGGCAGTTCGTGAAGCAGTGTGGCTTCGTAAGCTCCTTGCAGGATTGTTTGGACAATCAATGGAGCCTATTATCATTCATTGTGATAACCAGAGCTGTGTGAAGTTTTCTGTCAATCCGGTGTTTCATGACAAAACAAAGCATGTTGAGATCAAATACCATTATATCAGAGATATGGTATTGAGGAAAGCTATACAGTTGAGGTATATCAACACTAATGAGCAGACGGCAGACATTTTCACCAAGCCTCTCTCCAGGATAAAGTTTGTGTACTTTCGAGATAAGCTTGGTATGGTGGAGAATACAACCTTAACTGAGGAGTCTCAGTATCAGTGATCCTTTTTAATGAGTTCTTCTCTGGGAGAGAAGTTTGAGGTGAAATCCCTTGTTAATGAGTTCTTCTCTATAAGAGAAGTTCGAGGTGAAATCCCTTGTTAATGAGTTCTTCTCTATAAGAGAAGTTCGAGGTGAAGTCCCTTGATTCCACCCTCTGGGAGAGTCATGGTGGATGTCATGTGTGTGACTCCATGACAGCATCACGTGAGGGAGTTCGTGATGATCTTTATTGTACATGTGTTTCACCCTTTGGGAGAGCCATGGTGAAGGTCATGGTGAGGTGACAACATCACATTGAGTGATGAGCACTTGTACTTACCATCTATGGAGGTAGCCATGATGGTTGATATCACGATGAGGTGATATCTGATATCACAATGAGGTGATATGCTTTCACAATGAGGTGATAAGCTCTTTTCTTACATGAATGTAGCCATGTTGATAGACATCACGATGAGGTGATATGTATTGTACAGGTGGAAGTATTCCTCCCTAGCTGAGAGGGAGTGATGATGATAAGCAACGTCAGAATAAATACTTCAGATTCGAATTAAGAAGAATAAATTTAAATGTAGCATCAATGCTATTTAAATTTATATATGTATATATTCGAATTAAATAAAAGAGGCCGACTTCATTAAATAAAGAGGCTTAATAATAATTAAATAATTAATGCTTGGGGCCGACTTATGAAAAATCACGACTTTATAGGAGGCCAACTTGTATTTGAAAGAACACGTCCCTTCTATATTTTGGGCCAACCTCTTTCCTTGAAGAGGCACGCACCTTGTATAAATAAAGGATGAACATTGTTCATTTCATCATTAAGTTTATTCAAGCAAGTTCGAATACTGAAGAGCAGAAGAAGTTCACATCTTTTCAGCAAATCATCATCTACGGTAGCAGGTCAATTCTAAAGAGAAACATATTGGTTGTGTCTTTGCATCTAGGAGAGGTGTTGTTGTTCATTGTATCTATTTGGCATTGTGTTTATGCCTAAGTTGTAAGCAGATTGTTGCTCTGATTTTTATCAATATATAGGAGATATATTTGTTGAAACCTGATAGCGTCGGTCAAATATAAATGATTGAATTTATTCATCATCATTTATATCAAATCGCTTCATCCAAGCATAGCTTCGATCTATATTTTTGAGAATATAAATTATATAAAACAGATCGAATTCCAGATTGATAACATTTAATATGGATCGCCCTTGCTAAATCGATTAAGTTCAGTTGTCTTAAAGTTAAGGGACACTAACTAAGACACGTCCGCCCATGAGACGCGTCTTCCTAAAGACGTGTCTCTCTAAACATGGGACGTGACTCCCCCTCTCTATATTTATGGGAGTTCAAATCCTCAAAGCAGACCATCGAAATTAATAAATGTTCTGCAATTGAGCATCGACAATAAGAAAGAAATTCAAACTTACAATTCTTAATATAGAAAATAAGATATAGTTTGACATCTACTTCACAATCAAAGTTCATCATCCTAAATATAATCTGATTGATTTGATCAAATTTAACATGGTATCAAAGCCACGTTGAGAAAAGATCCGAATTAAATCAAGATATCAGATTATTTAGAAAATCGTATTTTTCTCTAGAAATCACATACATTACATTCTTCATAATGTCAAGTGTAATCAGATTTGAGGATCGTCTTGAAGATGCAAACAACTTTACTTCATGGAAGTTCAAAATCATGATGATTCTGAAAGAAAATAAGTTAGACTCATTTGTGAAAGAAAACAAGATAGAACCAGAGAATGATCCAGAGAAATCTCAATGGATTAAGAACGATGAGAAAACTATGAAAATTATAGTAGATGTAGTTAGGGACCATATAGTCCCTATTCTATCTAAACATGAGACTGCATATCAAATGTTTAAATCCCTTGAGAAAACCTTTGAAATAAACAACACCAATAGGACCCTTTCTCTAAAGAGGCAACTCAATCATGTTCAAATAAACAAGGGAGAATCCATTAATGCTTATTTCATGAGAATCAATGAATTAAGAAATCAACTATCAACAGTCGGATATCAAATTGATAACAAGGAGTTAACTCTAATAGCTCTAGGTGGCCTAGCAAACTCATGGGAGTCATTTGTTCAAGGAATAAGTGCAAGATCAAAACTCCCTAAATTTGATAGACTAAGAACATATTGCTTACAAGAAGAAACAAGACTAATAACAAAAGAAAAAAAACAGAAAAACATAGATGAGGATATTCAGGTGCTAAATACAAATTCTCATAAGAAAGGTAAGAAGAAAAACTTCAAGAGAGAGAAGAATTCTTATGGAAAGGGACCATTCAAAAAATTGAAAGACATCTCCCAAATACAATGTTTTAGATGTGATCAATATGGACACTATGCAATGAAGTGCCCTGACAAAACAAAACAACAAGCATCTATTGCTAAAGTTGGAAAGACAAATACAGAATATGACTCTGAGAAATTTGTCTTCTACTCAGCATTATCAAGTCAAGTATCAAACAAAGTCAACAACTGGGTAATTGATAGTGGTTCATCTAGGCACATCACAGGGTTCAAAGAACACCTAGATACCATGAAAGAAGAAACTGACGAAGAAGTGACTATTGGGGATGATTCTGCACATCCAGTAAGAGGGGTTGGAACTTGCACCATAAATTTGAAGTCTGGCCTCTCTCTACAACTCACTGGAGTATTGTTTGTACCAGGAATAAAAAGGAACCTAATATCCATTTCTGCTCTTGAAGACAACGGATATAGGGTTACCTTTATGGATGGAAAAGTTCTGGCATGGCCAAAGAAATCCACTATAAAAAAAGCACAAACTATAGGTGTAAGACAAGGATATCTCTACAAACTGTGCACGGATTCTAAACAAGCCCTCATTCATGAGACCTCTAACTCAAATGAAATTTGGCATCGAAGATTAGGACATCTTCATTTTCGTGCCCTACCTTGTGTAGAAAAATTAGTAACAAGATTGCCCAAACTAAAACAAATTCATGAAGGAGCATGCAGAGGGTGTGCCCTAGGAAAGAATACAAAGGGGACCTTCCAAAATAGTTTGAGTAAAACCAAAAATGTATTAGAACTAGTACACTCTGACTTATCTAGACCCATGTCTGTACCCTCCATGGCGAGATTCTTATATTATGTAATATTTGTAGATGACTTCTCTAGGAAGACCTAAATATATTTTCTTAAGTGTAAAGAGTCAATAGAAATCCTTAAAAGGTTTAAGGAGTTCAAAGCACTTACAGAAAACTTTTCCGGGAAGAAAATCAAAATCCTAAGAACAGATAATGGGAAGGAATACACCTTCGAAATCTTTAAGGAATTTTGTGTAAATGCTAGGATTAAGAGGGAGTTTACTGTAGCCTACAACCCTCAACAAAATGGTGTTGCTAAGAGAAAAAATAGAACTATTGTAGAAGCTGCTAGAGCAATGTTGTTTGACCAAAACATTGAAACCTCATTTTGGGCAGAAGCCTTTAGGACAGCTGTCTACATCCAAAATAGATGTCCCCACTTACATCTAGATAACAAGACTCCTGAAGAAGCATTTACTAGTGTAAAACCTAACATAAGTCACTTAAGGATCTTTGGTTGCCCTGTCTACATCCATGTACCTAAAGAAAAGAGATCCAAACTAGAACCTTCTAGAAAGAAAGGGATATTTGTGGGCTATAGTGAAACCTCAAAAGCCTACAAAATATACATATCCGGTCAAAAACAAATTGAACTAAGTAGAGATGTCATATTTGAGGAAGACATTGCCTTCAAAAGGGCAAAGAGTTCAAGTGAGATAGTCATTCAAGATTCTCCTAAAGTCTTAGAGGAGGAGCCTGCTCTTGAGATTCAGAGGGAGTATCCTGAAGAAATCATAAGTGAAAACCAAACTGCTCCAGAAGAGAATCCCAATGACAACAACAAGAGGAGACCTCTTTGGGCTAGGAAGATGATTAAAGAAGCTGAGAATCATATAGCACCCAAAGGAACTTTTAGAGAAAGTAAGAGACCCAAAAGATTCTCAAGCTATGTTGCCTTAATGAATGAGATCATTAGTTCAGAACCAACTAATGTTACGGAAGCTCTCAAGCATCAAGTGTGGAAAGATGCAATGACGGAAGAGTATCAGTCCATTTTGAAAAATGATGTATGGGATATAGTACCTAGACCAAAAGAGAAACTTGTTGTCTCTTCCAAATGGCTCTTCAAAATCAAACATGTTGCTGATGGCAGTATAGAAAAACACAAGGAACGGTTTGTTGCTAGAGGTTTCTCACAAAAGGAAGGTATTGATTATGAAGAGACATTTGCACCTGTTGCTCGGTACAACTCTGTGAGAGCAGTAATAGCTATTGCAGCAGCTAAAGGCTAGAAGATCCATCAAATGGATGTGAAAACTGCCTTCCTGAATGAGACCATTGAAGAAGAAGTCTATCTAGAGCAACCTGAAGGTTTTGTGATACATAAAACTGACTCACATGTATGCAGATTGAAGAAAGCTCTATATGTACTTAAACAGGCTCCCAGAGCCTGGTATGAAAGAATTGACAGCTATCTTTTGGGACTAGGATTTTTCAAAAATGAAGCAGATCCAAATCTCTATTTTGAGGTAATCAAAGGTGATATGCTAATAATAATTTTATATGTTGATGACCTGCTGATAACAGGAGAAGATCACCTTATTGCTCAAGGTAAAAAGGACTTGGCTTCAGAATTTGACATGAAAGACTTGGGCATCTTACATTACTTCCTGGGTTTCGAAATCTGGCAAAAATCAGATGGCATCATCCTAAATCAAGGAAAGTACACTATTGATATTCTGAAAAGATTTGGGATGTTAGACTGTAGACCCATGTCTACACCTATGGAAACCAACTTACACAAATTGAAAGAAGCAGCAGCAGAATCAAAATTTGTAGATCCTACTCTCTATAGACAGATAATTGGATCATTAATGTACTTGGTTAACACCAGACCAGATATTTGCTATGCAGTGAATGCCCTAAGCCAGTTCATGTGTGAGCCAAAGGAAATTCACCTTGTTGCTGTGAAACACATATTGAGATACCTTCAAGGTACTATTGGATATGGTCTTAAATACAGAAATGTCCAACTAGACTTACATGGATACTCTGATTCAGATTGGGCTGGAAGTGTAACCGATCGGAAAAGCACATCAGGATGTTGCTTCAATTTAGGATCGGCTATGATCTCTTGGATCAGCAGGAAACAGTCTTCAGTGGCACAAAGCTCAATAGAAGCTGAATATATTGCAACCTCTATGGGGGCAAGAGAAGCAGTATGGCTCCGGAAATTGCTTGTGGGATTATTTGGTGAGCCCCTAAATCCTACTATTATCCACTATGATAATCAAAGTTGCATTAAGCTTTCAGTAAATCCAATATTCCATGATAGATCTAAGCATATTGAGATCCCTTACCACTATGTAAGAGACATGGTAGAAAGGAAAGTGATCCAGTTGGAGTATATTAGTACAAATGATCAAACAGCAGACATTCTCACCAAGCCTCTCTCCAGAGTTAAAGTTGAACACTTCGAGAAGAAACTTGGTATGGTTGAAATGTAATTTGTTATTGAGATTGAGATTCAAATTGTTTATTTTGTACTAATGTATTTAAAAGATGTTTAATGTGTAAACTCTTTTGTCATGTGTGTGACTCCATGACTTTATGGGCCCTCTCTCCCCCTATGTACATTATTGAAAGGTGATGATCTTTCTAATAATGAACACTTGTATTTGACATTGTAAAGTGACGACGCTATAATGATTAGTTGAACTATCATGATAGATATCATGTGACTTGATATCTATGGATATGTCATGATAGTATCTCGTGGACATTTTGATAGATATCATGAGACTTGATATCAGTTGAAGATCATTATGATCCTTATGAGATAATCATGGTGGATAAATGTATCCGTGGATATGCCATGAATTATTATGGTAGACATCATGAGACTTGATGTCAATGCACATACCATAATGAAGATGTGTTATGAAGAATGTCATGTGACTTGACACTTTTAGAAGCTTTCCATATCTTCTAATATCACGAGTAAGGTGATATCACTATATACTTGGTTGGAGTTATCTTCCCTAGCTAAGAGGGAGTGTTGAAACCTGATAGCGTCGGTCAGATACAAATGATGATTGAATTTATTCATCATCATCATTTATATCAAATCGCTTCATCCAAGCATAGCTTTGATCTATATTTTTGAGGATATAAATTATATAAAACAGATCGAATTCCAGATTGATAATATTTAATATGGATCGCCCTTGCTAAATCGATTAAATTCGGTTGTCTTAAAGTTAAGGGACACTAACTAAGACACGTCCCATGAGAGGACGTGTCTCCACTTCATGGAGACACATCCGCTCATGAGACGTGTCTCATGAGAGACACGTCTTCCTAAAGACGTATCTCTCTAAACATGGGACGTGACTCCCCCTCTCTATATTTATGGGAGTTCAAATCCTCAAAGCAGACCATCGAAATTAATAAATGTTCTGCAATTGAGCATCGACAATAAGAAAAGAAATTCGGACTTAGAATTCTTAATACAGAAAATAAGATATAGTTTGACATCTACTTCACAATCAAAGTTCATCATCCTAAATATAATCTAATTGATTTGATCAAATATAACAATATTGGCTGGTTTTTTCTCCCTCGGGTTGGAGGGTTTTCCCAGGGTATTGGCTGTGTTCTTGTGTTTAATTTGAATTAAATTTTTGTGCTATTAATCTGATCATAAAACTAACACTCCTAATCAACAAAGAAGATTTCTTCTATTTCAAGAAAGACTGATGACAGCCAAAACAAACTTACAAGAGGAAGTCTTTGCTTCCTATGCAAGGAATCTTGGGAGCCAAGCCACAAGTGTTGAAGCAAAGAAGTGATGACATCAGAAAAGGAGTTGAGAAAATCTGATGTACAATCAGAAAATAAGGTGGAATATGAGGAAGTAAACACATCAAGGCCACAATTTGATAAGGTTTAAATAGTTACTATCATCGGTAAGCAACTTAAAATTGGCATTGACTGGGAACTAGAAATGATGAACTTAGAAGATGATTGTCAGCATTAGGCCAATATGAATGGTTTAAACAGATAATTGATTTCCCATCTAATAATAGGAATTATTTTCAATATTTTCTACTGGATTTGTAGATAACCCACTTTTTCAAATGGATGCAAAAAGATTTGTCCACTAGGATAATCCACTTTTTGAATTAAAGGCAGAAAAATATCTTTGTGCAAGTTTTGTAACTTGTGGTAATATCAGAGCAGCACAGTGGAAGTTGAATTGTGAAATGGTTCTTCATACAGAACAAACCCTGGGAATGTTAGAAGTTGTAGGGAGAGCTCAGAGAACAATTAGTAGAATCGGGTATGACTCAAGGGGTTTTGCAAGGCAATATGGATTAGTCAAGCAAAGTTGTTGGAGGACAAGAAAGACTTAGTTGTTAAGGAACCACATCAACCAGGCTTAGCAACCAATAGACAATTAATGAAATACACTACATCATTAGAAAGATTCATAATATTTCTGAGATTGATTTGGGATCTTGGTAACTCCAAAAAAAAGAAAAGATTCAGTCAAGTGGAGAAGAAATTCTTTAGCATCCTAGTTGTGATTGCTTGAGGACAAGCAATCTTGAAAAGGGCGGACTGTAATGCCCCCTCCTTAAATATATTTTTATTTTCTCCGGTAGTTCTTTTCTTTCTCCTGCAATTCTCTTAAGGAAGGATAATAAAGGGAGTGCTTATGGGAGAATGATTAATATTACTAAAAACTAAAATTTAATAAAAATTAATTTTAATGATAAGTCAAAGAGGCATATGAAGGGTTATAACTGCTGAAGCAAAAGATGTATATAAGATAAATCAAGGAAATGAAGGCTATTTTGAGCAAAGATAATTATTTATTTTTCCTTCATGGAATATGAATCAATGATTCAGCAATCTTGAGGACAAAACCCCTCATAGATCAGAAATTCAACAAAGAAAACCCTTAATTTCTTCATAAAGTTACTAGACAAAAACCCCTAACTTTAGCAAGAATATTTCAAGGCATTTGTAAAAATAAAATAGTTGCAAATTGCAAGAAGATTACAGCAGATATTCAAAAAGAAGTTTGTATTTTTCAGAATTATATTATTAAATTTTAAATCTGAAATATATATAAAAATTCTAGTTTAAAGATAAATAAATATTTGTAATTAATTATACATGCCTTATTGTGAGTGTGAAATATTTATTTAAAGCAAAAATAAGGAAATTCTAGAACGGTACATTACAAATAAATTAGAGAGGGAATGTACTCGCAGAAAGGATTTAAACTTGGATTGAAAAAATTGGTCCCTCTAGGGGTTACTCACAAGTGGTTTGGAGAGAAACACAAGTGTTAGCTATCGTAGAATATAGTTGTCATTGGGCGTATTTTGGCACTTCTTATTGCTGAATGTTGTCTTTCTTGTACAAACAAATTGGGTTGGACTCTCTGTTGCCCTTGGCAATATGGCTCTACTTTAAAGGTTGTTAGCATATGATTGCATTTACCTGGCCTATGGATGTCTCTCATAAAATCTGAAAGAAATTTTTGATGATCTACTCTAGCTATATTGAGGTGCTGGACATTGCCTTCCTCTAGACAATGTATGCAATTTAAGCTCTTCCAGATTGTCATAGGTTATGTTGGCATTACTTGAATAGAGTAAGGGTGGTACATGAAAGAATAATCCATGAAATGATCCTAAGACCTTGACTGAATGGAAAATGATCCCAATGTTGTGCGAGTCTGGGATTCAAAACAAAAATTGTAGTAAATAAAGTGTTCACTCATGTTAGGAACTTAGGATAGTTATATTTAAGAGGCTTAACCAAGATAACCTTAGCATCCTGTAGTGCATTTTTAGTGCAGCCACATTCAAATACATCCTATTATGTTTGGAAAATTATAAGTGGACTTCTTCAAGAAATATTTGTTGGAACACGTTTGTCGTTGCACCAAAAGATCAACCTGTTAACGCCTGATACAAACACCAGAGATAAGTGGATCCACAGGAGGCAATTAGTCCATGTCCCAAATCTGAAGGGAGACGTTGGCGATTAGTCCAACAATCCCCCCCTCAGCGTCACCCGAGGGGATTTGAACCCATGACCCAGCTCTAATACCATTTGTTGGAACACGTTTGTCGTTGCACCAAAAGATCGACCTGTTAATGCACAATACAAACGCCAGAGATAAGCGGATCCACAGTAGGCAATTAGTCCATGTCCTGAATCCGAAGGGAGACGCTGGTGATTAGTCCAACAATATCCTCCTAACATGCTCATGCTTCCACTCTCGCTCACATGCTTAAGATTTCCCTACACTCAAATGCACCCATATGGGATGGCCCAATACAAATGTCAGCCACTCATTGGTCATTCCCATTCTCTACATGCCAAGCATGCACCAGGAGAATCTCTTATCCTGAAGATTACCAATCATCTATGCCAGTCGGGCTCATGAGGCCATCAAATAGTCTTCATTTCCTGCATCCCACAAACACAACATATCTCATGAGCATGTCATTTTTAATTGACATATTATTTGTTGAAGATTCATGTCACCGTAATCATCCAATGTTGAGGATTCGCTAACCACTTCGTCCTCGAGCATTCTACATCTCAACTATTCGTTCAACATATGCAATAAATCATCAGCCTCCTTATCGGTCCCTCATGAAATTTGTCTCCTTGTTCTCCTCTTCTATGTACCATGCTCCTTTCTGTGGCCCAGATTGATGGCAAGTTGCACCATCTGATGGATGCCATTATATATAAATATGAGCTCTACACACCTGTAAATGATATTGGATTCATTGCATATTGAAATTTTTTGTACATTTTATTCCCCAATTACTCGCCTTAGACTTGAAATGTTTGTGTGTTTTGTGCCTTCTTATGTCTGATTACATGTATTTCTGTTTGTTAGTTATATTGTGAAAATTGGTTCTACCTGCCACCATGGCACTGTGTCACATGATCAAAGTAAGCACAAACTACAATTTTTCTATTTCTGTTTGTTAGTTATATTGTGAAAATTGGTTGTACCTGCCTCCATGGCACTGTGTCACATGATCAAAGTAAGCACAAACTACATTTTCACTTTAACTGTCACAAAAATAAAAAGAGAAAAAAAAATTGTCTACTCAAAATTGGCATGAAAAATCCATGTGATGCTTAAATGTAATAAAGGCATAATCCTGTGCAATGCAATAAACACTGTAAAATAATATAGCATAAGACAGTATAGCTCATGAAGAGTGTTAGTGACAATATATACCACACATCAATTGGTTACATTCAATGGAGGCAAGGAATTATATGATGCAGCCCAGATCCTACAACTTAATCATAATGTAATGTCAACCATAACACTATTAACCCAGTTTAAAATAGGTGTGCTACAGAATTAACAGTTGTTATGCACAAAGGACAAAGTACGCAGTCAACAGAAATTTGCCAAGAGCAGCAAGTGAACAGCAAATATTAGGAGTTTGTAGAATACACGATCAAAGACTCTCTTCTATTCACCCATCTCTCTAAATATATTTGTGCAACAAAACAAACTGACCACTAATTCAGCACACATACTGTAATCAACTTCCCTAAAGATTTAGCATTCCTTTTATTAAACAAAGACAGCTTCTACTCAACTATGTCTATGTAGCTTACCAAAACAGTGCTATTACAATAAATTCTATTTTAAGGAGAACAAACTCCTAAAACCTCTCAAGTCTCAACCATTTGGTTGACTAGTGTACAGCATCCTCCCCCTTTTGAATATCTTAGTTCAAAGCTAGTTTTATCTCAAATCTGACTCCATGAAAGCAAAAACACCAAGCAGACTGAAAGGCTGACTCTTAATATTTTTGGGTGATGCAAGATTGCCTTTACTTCAAGATGCTCCTGAATCAAATACCCAAAATAAGAGTTTGTGTCCATACTGCTCACAAATTTGAACTAAATGGTAGAACCATCCTTTTGACCCAAAACATCAGGCCATAGCATTCCCTTCAACCATGTTAGGTACTACCATAGTTTTTCACACAATTTCTTCACATCTGTTTTGAAAAACTTGTTGCACCATAAACTGTCCTCTGCCTATGTAAGAAGCCTACCTTATCTCAACCCAATTTTTTCTCCTTGCTGGCTTAATATTTTGAAGTAGATAAAAAGATTCAAATATAACATGAAACAGAATACCAAATGGTGAAGCTATAACCAAATCAATCAAAGCATGAGAATGACATACCTAGAAAACGATGATGGCTTCTTATTGAATGAACAATCTGATTACAAATAGAGGATTGATTGTAGCTTACAATCAGATAGTCTGATTTAGAAAATCAGATCACATACAATATGCAAAATAGCCAAAAATGTATACCAAACCCTAGCCAAGTGATTGAAGAATGAAACCCTAGGTAGTCTTCTTCAATCCTTGATTGGAAAAAGTCTGTAGCAGCACTGTTGGTGGTCTGATATGACTGAAATAAGTCTGTAACAGCTGGTATACAATTTGAAGATGACCCAGAAATGCTCTTATGCTTGAAAGAAGATGAAAATTGACTTATATCAAGTCTGAAACTTGATTACCAGCAACTTGTGAAAACCTGTTGTGGATTTCTAGCCAACCCACAATGCAAAAACTCTCCAAAATGAAACCCCAATATGCCAAAAGGAGGATTTGTTCCTTGAAGTCAGAATATAACCCAATCTACTTGATTCCTTCTTGGACCTGCAACAAAACCAGTCTTCAAACCCTTATCTTTCAAAGTCTTAACTCCTCAGAAGCATGTCAATTAGGCTCTATGATGAACTCCATGCGAATTCACCTCTCATGGTGGAATGGGGTCATCACCAAACCACAGATATTTCAAGGGAACACCACCTTGAATCTACTGAAATTCACTTCCAGCCAAGAAAAGACTCTCTTCACAATGTTTTTCAAAATATCAATGTAACATAATAATCTTCAAAGCCTTCAATGCTTCTTAAAAAAGGCTCCTAGTCCAAACCGCCATAGGGGAGAATCTGATTTTATCTTATTAAAATATTCAATGCCTTGTTCCCTAAGGCATCTAAACCACTCTTATCCAAACCGCCATAAGGAGGGGAGAATCTGATTTTAAATATTAAAATATTCAATGCCTTATCCATTAAGGCACAAAACTGCCCTTGAAAAGATCAAATTTGGTCTTGAATATTAAAATATTAGATGCCTTCTTAAACCGTCATAGAGAAGATCAGATTTTATCTTAAAATATTAATATTAGTTGCCTTCCTCATTAAGTCTCTAAACCGACCTAGGAGAGAGAATTGACTTCTAGAAGCAAATCAGGTCTGATTTCATGTGGGTCAACCAACCAAGGGAGATAAGAATATTTTAAGTGTTTTAAAACTCCCTTCCTTATTCCTTATAAAGTTGCTTTAACTTGCAAGTAGACCTTGAAATAACAATAAAATATAATCAACATTATATTTTATTTTCCATTAAAGATAGTTCACTTTTTAAAACTCCAAAAGTAACTCACCAAAATTATGCTTCTCATGGCCAGATATCATTCCCTCACCTGGTTGACTAGCTCACGGGAATGGTGAGTGAGCTAGTTCTGCTCTCCATGATATTACTCTGAGAATGGGGACATTATAGCCTAGCTGTGATAATCTTTGTTTTTCTCTTTCCCCGTGCTTGGGAATAGTTTGTCCACCTCCTACAAATTGTTATCTTATATTTTTCTAGCTCCTTGCAGGCATAAACACACCTCTACCTATCCTCCTCCACTAAACGTCATTCTAGCTTTTCTCATTGCTTGTCCGACCTATGGTTGGACTTCTAAACCAACCATTTAAGCCTAATTGCAACACCTCTTCTCTCTTTTCAGTTTTCATATTCCCTCTATGTTTTGGGTATAAGTTGTTTAGTCATTCTTCTCATGGCTACCTCTAAGATAGCATTCATTACTTCCTCTTCTTTTGTCTTTATTGCAGCAACAAGCTTCATTGTAGCTTCACCGTTTATAAGGTCTTTACAAAGTTCTTTTAACCCTACTTCTCCAACCATCATGAGCTCTTCAAATAGTTCATTCACTTCACATTGGAGGGCTCCCACTTGTGCTTTCTTAATCTCTATTGCACCTATACACAAACAATCAAAAACAGATCTAGTTAAGGGAATCAAAAATTCTCATAAATGGTTTTTCCTTCTTTGCATTATGCCACTTAATACAATATCAAGAGTCCATTTTGTCTTCATCTATTTTTGCTGCCATATTAGCTTCTGGCATGTTCATAATATCATACCCTTCACCCACTCTTTACAATGCCATCCTCTCTTATGAGGACTTCTTCTTTTCCACCAATGCTAGCTTGATTTCCCAGTTTTGTGCTGCTCAAGGCCTTTTTCATTCACACTTCTACCTATCAAGGAAGTCTTTTCATTCTCCTTCCTTGCTACTACCTCATCTCTAATGTGGATCACTTCCACAAGAACAATATCTTGGGCAACCTCTAGTGATAGGCTGCATTCTTCTTCATTACTATCTTCTAAATCTTCTCTTCCATGGTAATCATCAATACTTTCCCCTTCTTCAGGGTAACAATGCTTAACATCTTCATCCCATTAATGTTCTTCATCTTCATCTTCTTCAAGCTTTATTTTTGGATAATGCAGATCTACCCTTCTTCATAGCTTTATTGGGAATAAACTCCCAAGTATTGACTATTTCCTCCAACTCAAAGTTTGTAAAGCATATTTAAGGACCTTCCATTCACTAGTAATTCTCTCAACTCTTAATGGGGTTTAATTTTCCCATGTTCTAGTAGTTCTATCCCTTTGTGATGCAGGGGCATCCTAGGATTTTGTGGGTTTGCATTGACCTGAAATAATTTAATATATTCATGATTGTGTGTTTATAGATGGAGATGAAGGCTCCTTATAAAGGAAAAACAAGACGATGTTTCTAAAACGAAACAATCGTTAACTTAAGCTTAAAAACATAAATATGCTTAAAATAAACTAAAACTAAAGCAATTACTAAAAAACAACTAAGTTGCCTAATAACGCTAAGATGACCATTAATATTACATTTAATATTTTAATACCCTCCCTCAATGGTCATCGTACAAACAAAAACTAAGTCTACCCATATTGTGTTGGTCATCAAAATGCATAGTATGCACTCCTTCTGTTCAGTCTGCTCTGCCACGTGAGCAATTTGCTAAGACGCTTCCTGGTTGGACTTCTCATTAGCCAACCGCTTTCTGCAATACCTCTGTATATGACCAATCTTTCCACAGTAATGGCAAGTAATAGACTTCTTCTTGGAGTTCTCCTTTGAATCGCCTCGTCCTTTCTACTGAGTGGACTGGCCTTTGCCAATGTCCTTCGCAGTAAATGCTTGTTCAACACTAGGACTCACTGTTGCTCCCAAACTGCTTCCTCCACCTATCCCGCTACAATAGCTTGTTGCACAGCTCATCGAACTTCAAGTCAACATTGGTGGATGTAATGTTGAGCATTTCGGTGAAGTGCTCATAGGAACGTGGCAAACTCTTCAAAGTGATTACATCCTCCTCTTCCATCATATGACCAATGGCCTCCAGTTGATCGCGAATATTTTTTATTTTCATCAAGTGCTCTTGCAAAGACACTTGGTCATCCATCATAATAGAAAAGAGAATATTCTTCAGGAAGAAGCCCTGCTCTTGTCTAAGGTTTCATGAAGATCTTTCAAATGCTTCCAGATCTCAATAGCAGACTTACCAGAAGGTATTTCTGGTAACATCTCATCCATGACAAATAATTTGAGAAGCATAACTGCCTCCCTATTACCTCCATCATACTTGTCTTGATCCTTCCCAACAGAAGTGGGACAAGTTTTTGTACCTAGGACAAGCGCATCCAGACACCGGTACTCCAAGATGGTAAGCATCCTCTGCTTCCACGTGTTGTAATTCTTTCCATTGAACCTCTGCGAACTTTCCAACATAACATTGGACAAAGTAGCCATCCCTCCCATTTTCCAAAGCACAAAAAACGAGGTAACTCCGTGATCAACTGGCAAAACACTTGACAATCAACTGGCACAATTCCCGATTTTTCAAAATACTAGACAAATTTTTGAAGAAAAATTTCAAAAACTCTATACATAGATTTTATGTTTCCCAGAATTTCTATCAAAACTAGCTCAAAATAGTTTCAAGTTGTCATTAAATATCAAAGAAAGAACCTCAAAAAAACTGGCACAAAATTCGAGGCACGAAAAACAAGGCACCCAGAAAAATCTGAGACCAACCCAAAAAAGCTCTCGAAAAACCCACAAAGAATCTGCAATCAAAAAAAAAAATCCGACTTGAAACAAAGAACGAAATCTCAAAACCCTAGTCGGCTCTACAAGAACCCACGTTTTTCAAAGAAATGAAGGAAAAACGCAGGTGTATAGGAGCAGAAAATACACGTCTAGCAAGAGCACGAGCTAGGGCACACAAACGTCCAGGGTGAAGACCAAATCGCAGCCCAAAACCGCTCAAAAATCGCATCCAAGAACAACTGAAAAACGCATTCAGAAAGAACTGGACGCAGATGAAAAACCTTGGGAAATGGCGACCAGATGTCACAAACAAAACACGTCCAAGAGAAAACACAGAAGCGCCCAAAAATCAGGAAAATTGTGATGCCCAGGCTCCCAACAACTAGAAGAAAACGCGATTTCTCTTCACTACAAACAGGTCGTGCCAAGAAAGCACGTCTTTAATCACGCTCAGGAAGTTTTCAAAAACATGATTTGAAAGAGGCGAAAATCGCGCCCACACCAAGAACTCCCAAAGACGTGGCCAAACAGAATAAAAACGAGCCCAGAAGATTGATCGAAACACGACCAAGGAGAACCACAAACCCGCGATTCTTTATTTGCAGAAGCCTCTTTTTTTCTTTTTTTTTGAAACAAAAAACTTCTTAAAATTTCTTCAAAACTTCACTAAAAAGAATTCCTAATCAGGTTTGAGTGGCTCTAATACCATGAAATAATTTAATATATTCATGATTGTGTGTTTACAGATGGAGACGAAGGCTCCTTATAAAGGAAAAACAAGACGATGTTTCTAAAACGAAACAATCGTTAACTTAAGCTAAAAAATGGAAATATGCTTAAAATAAACTAAAACTAAAGCAATTACTAAAAAACAACTAAGTTGCCTAATAACGCTAAGATGACCATTAATATTACATTTAATATTTTAATATGACCAAGGGCATGTGTGCGGTTATTTTGTTAGATTCTCCCTTTTTGGTGCCAGTGGATGAAATGGACCATTTGGTTGACAAACATAATATATGGCTGCAGAAGTCAGCAGTTGGTTGCAAAAGATGGCAGTTGCTGATGAAGATGGTTGCATGATTGTAGAAGTGTGGAGATGCTGACAAAGTTCCCAGTTGTTGTAGCATGTGGCTGTTGGTGAAGACAACATTTGGCTACAGAAGTGCCAATAGGCTGACAAAGTAGACTTTTCATTGTGGAAGTCCATGTGGCTGGCAAAATTGAAGAGTTTGTAGCAGAATAAGCGAATCACTACTAAAGATGATCTTTTGGCTAACAAAGTTGGTGCTAGGTTGCAAAAGATAGTGTTGGTTGATGAAGTGTTGTTTGAAGTTGGTTGATGAAGTGTTTTTAGCATAGTTGCCAAGAGACTGGTACTGATACGGCTTTTTTTTGAAAATAGGAGACGGGGGTACTTGGAGACGCCACCTTTTTTTTAATATAAATAAAAAATGAGAAAAACAAAAAAAATTAATAATTTATAGAAAATATCATGACATTGAACTTTCTTGAGTAGGAGACGCGTGGGAGACACGTAGGAGACGGCGGGAGACGGCACTTTCCTGAGCGGGAGACTTCAGGAGACGTCGGGAGACTTCGTCTGCGTCTCAACATTGTTGGAAGCGTCTCGGGAGATGTTTCAAGTCTCCGAGCCATGTCTCAGGGGGTAGGAGACGTGTCTCCTGATAACTATGTTTTTTAGAAGCTGACAAGGAACCTAAATGGCTATGGAAGTGTTTGAGGGGTTTAATTTTGGTGTTAGTTCATCTTGCATACATGTCTAGTCAACATTTTATGATTTGATCAATGTGATTAAATAATTAGCCAATATTTTGAAAGATTTGCATTTATCGCCTTGCCTAGTGATGTAAATCTCATATTGGCCCCTAAAGTTTAGATGATGAACTATTTACCAACCCCAACTCTTTTATTAAATGCCTAGCAATGTCAAATGGATTTGCACTAGATTTTAAGGGTTTTCAAAATGATTGCAAGTGCATCCAACAATTGATGTGGGCTTTTATTGTGCTCAATCACAAAGGCTAACAAGCTCAAGTGCCAACTTTTGGTGAGATTCAATTAGGTAATAGAAAAAAAAGGGTGAGAATTGTTTAGAGGTGGCATGTTGTGCAGGCAAGTTGATGAGATTGTTGTCTTCAACCACACACATGGAACAATAAGGCAACAAGAACATTTGAAGGAATGTGTGACATAACAAATAAGCAATGACCAAGAATACTAAGTCGTGTATGAGAGTATAGAAACCACATGGTAGAGAAAGAAGAGAGGAGCCGCATTATAGGACAAAGATAGAGTCATGTAGTGAAGGAAAATGCAATATAGAGAACCTAGGAGAGAAGAAAGCCAAAATGAAAGCACATGGAAACACCTTGTTAAGAAAGAAGACCGAGTGAAGCTTTAATCTCTATCCATATTTTATGTAATCAAAGTAAATGATTGTTATATCTATATTTTCAACTAGTATATCGAAATAGAATTTTTTTTATTGCTGCTCCAAATTGTGCATGAGTGCACATAAATCAAGGTTCAATTCCTTCTTGTCGCTTGCTTCTAGTTTAACCTATGGGTCTTTGCAACTTGTGTGTGTTCGGTCAAGGCTACCTAGAGTTGGTTGTCTACTCATTCAAACCACCCTCCAAGTTACTACATCAGTAGATGGTATCAAAGTAGGTTATAGCTCTAACAATAAGTTTGAGTGTGTGAATTGTCCTCCTACAAGTGAGCATGTTGGGTAGGAGGTGTAGGACCATTTTTCATTGAGTGGAGAGTGGGTGGAGGAGATTTAGAGAGTCCAAATCTTTTAGTGTCATTGTTGGAAAAAAGGAAAGTGTGAGTGGTTTGTGCGGAAAACCAACTATCTGAGAGTGTGTAAGTACCTTATAGGAACATAACCAGAGGAGTTGCAACAATAGGGAAAGAGTGTCAAGATGGACAAGATGCCTGCATTCATTCGCTTCACAAAAACAAACCTCAAATACACGAAATATGCATTGTAAGCTTAAACTGGATAGTTGAAAAAAAAACCTTAATCCATGTAACATTTATTGCTAATGTTCTTTAAATGAAAACTTTAAAGTATTCCTACCTCATGCACAACACACAATCATTTGCCTTCACAGTACAATGCGACAGAAGCCAAGTATCTGAACCATGAGCCTCAAAACCAAAAATTAAATGCTCTACTCACATATTCTTGCCTCTGTCTTTCTTGAAACCTCTAGGAATGAATAGAGCATCTCAAGGCTATAAAGTAATGAAAATAAGTTTATACCACTCTGAAGTTGTTTAATGATCTCAAAACTAAATATTGCCTTAACTTAGAAGCTGAAAGACTAAATATGCTTAATGTCTGAATACGGATTTAAACAAGACGAGACCTAAGGTTAAGAAATAGCTTACAATAGCTCGATATCTTTGGCAGAGATCATTCGCCTTTTTTAGAATGCCATAAATACCTTGAGATTCAAGCAAAAAAACAGTTACTCTCCAGAGAAGTCCAGCAACCTCAGCCACAATACGCAACTGAATATGATGAAATGACTGCGACAATAAAAACCATTATGCCTCTGAGAAGCCGAGAAACCCTATATTAAATGTGCAGTCGATGCCATCGTCAGGTTCGTTAACTCAGATTATCTTAAACTTCACTTCCAGCGGACTTAAATGTACAGCAGGTGCCAAAATCATCACAAGTTGTCTTATCACATGCCAAACTTCAGATTTCGAATATAATACTAGCACTTGCAACTTAGGAGGTGCCATTTACTTTAGGAATTTTAAAGGAATGTTATCTACATTCAATTATTATTTAGTCTTTACTTTTTTGGGATTTTTTAAAAAGTTGAAATATATTTTCACACTTAGAAAAATATAAATATAGGGAGAACGTTATAAAAATAAGAGTTTATTTTGCAATGAATTATTAAGTCATGTGAATATATACAAACATAATTTTATTTTTATTTTTTAAAAAGGGGGTAAAAATTTATTAAATAGAAACAAGCATTACAAGGCAGAAAAGCTCAACAAACCCATCAAGGGGTCCCGACCCAAATAAGAAACCCACAAACAACTCAAAGCCTTCCAGAAGTCTCCAAATAACTCCTCATATCTCCCATAATTAAATCTTCTAATGCCTTGGAAGAATTAGCAAATAAGCTTTCCCAGTACTCAACACTCCACATCCCCATCTACTCAAAAGCCCATTTTGCCAAACAAGCTGCCACCTTATTCCATTCTCAAGGAATATGGCAAAAGGTGACAAAGTCCAACGATTCCCTAAGGGTAGATGTTTGTTTGACCACCGAGGCCAATTGTCAATTCGCTCCATCTCATTGTCGCATATCAATCACAACATAAGAATTTGATTCACAAATGAATTGTCTCCATCCAAGGACACAACCACTTTTCAAAACAAAAAGAATGGACAAAACTTCCATAAAATTGTTTGTTTGTTGACCTCTATATGAAGAAAAGAAGAATATAACCACCCCTAAATTGTCCCTACCAATACCATCAATCCTAGCATGACCAAGATTTTCTTTGGAACACCCATCAGTGTTGTTTTTCAACACACCTATACAAACATAATTCACTTACATAAATTAAAACAATTATATCTACATCTAAAAAAAATGAAAATATCCATTAGTATTTTGACGAGCCATTCAAAGTCACAATCATTTAAGTTAACATCATACTTTTGACTAGTAACTTGACGAAACAAAACTAACCAAAAAAAAGTCAAACAAGCTCACAATTTTAAATATTGGCATTTATATAAACCCTTCAATTGTTGTTGAATATATATATATATATATATATATATATATATATCTTGATTTTTTTGTTGAACTAAAATTCATACTAAAAGTTTCTAAATATCAAATTAATTTTGGCATATGGTGGAAGTAATAATAGATTTAAAATAATCAACATGTATAGCCACTTTAAATCAAGATTAATAGCTTGAATTATTTTCTAAATGTGAAGAGTAATCCATTATGGTTCCTCTTTTTTCCTTCTTGAAAATGAACCTCAAATAAGAAGGTATATTATATTAATTGTTTTCTTATATGTACCCACAATCATTGACTTTCAAGGATAAGATAAAGTTTTGAATTGAGTTACAAATATATCATAAATGAGACTTGAAAAATATATAATAAAGATTAAATATTAGGAAAATGGTTATCCAACCAACATATCAAGATCTACTGAAAAAAGTGAGCTAAGCCTTGTGGTCCCATGGAACGCGCATACAACAATTTTATGTGTAGGTTAGTAAATCCACTTGTATTTTGCAAACAAAATAAACATTAATTTATTTGAAATTGTTGCAAACCCTAGAACCCCACCACTAACTGGGGTTAAGATTGCTCTTCTTAAGCAACCACTACTCCACATTTTTTTTAATTCTATTATTTATAGTTTTGATATGCAACATATTGCATGGGACGACATGCAACACTAGTAAGGAGTAGATTCATGAGCTCAACTACCAAGCAACCAAACCAAGGATCAAAATTTGGTCAAAATATCAGTCTAGCATAGCCCCTCCAAGGGAAATTTACCAACAAAAGAAAATTAATCATCGTAGCTTAAAAATCAATAAACAAACTTGTTAATTTTTTCCAAATAGAAACTTCATAACAATGAGAGTAGAAAAGAAATGTTACCATGTGGTTATGAAAAATAATTTTGAACTCCTTTGATAAAAATCAAGTAAAAAGGCCCCAGATCCCCAAATCAAACAAGAATTGTGATAAATTTGTTGTACTAACCTCAAGAATAAAAATAAAAAATAAAAAATAAAATCACCAAATAAATGTAAGACTCATCTCATAGCAAAATATCTCTACATGAAGAAACAAATAGAGATCTAACACTATGAATTATAATAATATCATATATAAAAATAGTCATAGACAAAAATACAAGAAAAGGTGATGCAATCACGTATAGATTCCCAAAATAAAAGATCACTCAAACTACTAGAAGAGACTTACCTCAAGATTTTGCACAATTTATGTTATATTGTCAATGATGGTAGTAAAAAGGGGGCAAAGTTTGCAAGAAAAATACTGCAAGCCCCTACCAAAGTAGATTTTTTTTTAAATCAAACAAACCAAAACCAATCTACCTATAGTTGTTGCTTCAATCTATTCATGATAAATGAAAATTAGATCTAAAATTATTGAGGTTTTAGAGCTACTAATTCTTGAGTGCAAGAAAAGATTTTTGTATCCTTTTACATGAAAATATTATTTCCAATGCCTTGAAGGTAGTTTAATGACAAGTTAAAATTTATTTTCAAGTGTGAAGCACTTCTTGGCTAAAAGATGTTGCATAATATAGCCAATCGGCTAATTAAAACATATGCAATGTGATTATATAACGTGATTAATATCTAACTATCCAACAATCAAACATTTATAATGCCTTATTTCAACTAGTTTAAAAACTTTATTCTTTCTTAGGACTTCAGTTTAATAGCAATTTATTATATGTAAAGAACATAAATTTTCTTTATAAGCAAGGTTCAACACTACTCAATTCTTTAAATGTAAATGATCTCTAATAACATAAATGCTATAAAAATTTGTATTATAGTCATATCATATTTGAAATGAACATATTATCTTCAAATAATTTAGTTAAAATTTCTTGAGCCAAGATTTAAAACAATATAATCAACCTCTAAAAATTATGCTCGTAACCAAAATATGAGCATATCAAATTGCAAATTTGAACGAGATAGTATTCAATCACAAAACATAGTGATACTAATTTAGAAATATACAATCAATCACAACACAAATGACACACATAGATTAAGATGCCCCCCATTAAGATGACTAATCAAAATTAGATCATATTGTAATCAATGCAAAATGTAGAACATAAAATAGAGAGTCAAACCATGGATTCAAATCCTATCCTACACCTAATTAACACCTCAAATTAAGCTAGGGAATTTCATAAAAATATAAAATAAATAAGATTTCTCTCACCCACAATTCCTTGTTGTAGACACAAGATGTGTGTGGTTGTGCTCCAATAGATTTGTGATTGAAAGATGATGATATGCAGTTGCTTAAATTGGCATCACGACTTTGCACTTCTTAAGCTTATCAAAATAGCTTACAAGAGAATATATTAATATATTGGAGGAATGATTGATCAAGGGTTGAGATAGATTTGAAGGATTAATTGATGAGGTTGATTGATAGATCGGGAGAAGGAGAAGCCTCTAAGTGTTACCTTGTGATTGGTGCACTTGAAGAAGTTCAATTTTAAAAAGATTTGGATGGTCAAGATTCTCTTGGGAAAGGATGAAGAGTGATGATCCAAAAAGATCTTTTTTGTAAATCCAAAAAGTCTTTTTTTGGAGACATGTGAAGGATCAAGATTTTTTTTAAATGTATGATTGATATTCTATGAGAAAAAATTATAGGAAAGTGGGAAACATGGGCCATGTGCATGCATGACATATGCAAGATTGACCATGACTTAAACATGTCTAGGGATGTGAAAATAGATTTCTTAATGAACTAATTAGTTTTAGTCAACCAATGGCTTGAGGTGGAAAAGGGGGAATTAAATAAATAGCTTGTATATAGTTAATTTTTTTAAGATAAGGATGTGAAGAGTGAACTCAACTAAATAAATATTAAATTTATTTAATTAAGGGTAGACTATAAAGACAAGGGGGATGAAAGATAAATGAATAATTGGAATCTATGAAGATTGAAGAAATTAATTAAATAATTAGTTTTTTAATTAACATTGAAAGGGGATTAATGGGACAAATGGGGTCTGGTTAGGATGTGGATGATTTTAGGTGTATATATTTTCCCCTCTTTAAGATAGCATTGTGACTAGACAAAGCAATATTATTTCAAAGAAGAATAAAGCATATTGGCTTTCAAAGAGATGTGACTAGTGACGATATGCCCTAATCATTGGAAGGAGGAGAGAGAGGAAGAGGAATGGGGTAGGTAAGTCTATGCACCCTTGAGAGGATAGGAAAGTTTGATTAACATGGGTGTTCTCTCAAAATGCAAGAAGGGATTGGAGGATAATTAATAGGATATGAAAGGATGGATAGATTAGGATAAGAAGATGGATTGAAATATGGAGGGGAGGGGGATGTGAATGGATGGGAGTGATAATCATATTGATTTGATTAAGAAAACTTTTATTTGATATAGAATTTGATGTTATGCACCAAGGTATAAGGATCAAGGTGACAATATGCCAAGTGCATAAAGGACTAACCCAAAAGAAAAGGTCACAAGCAAGCATATATTATATGGCACCATGTTATCATTGTGGTGGTATATTGTAAGGATCGTGATAAATGCAAATAAAAATACAACGCACACAAGAAAGCATACACAAATTATGCAAAGACAAACAATATGTTACCCCCAGTCAATCTAAAAACCAATTAATTGATTAATAATGATGATGGTGATAGTGTTGTTGATGATGAGAACAACCCAAGGATTGGAAATGATATATCCTAATGATGATGATTTGAGTAAAATGGATCAAGGTTTCCAACAAGGCTAGAAACAAAACTATTGGATGCTTTAGAGGATGCATAAGATGGCTTGGCTAGATTCACATGCTTTAGGATTGCATGAATTTGGATGGATATCTTTGGAATTGCATGTGAGATGGAGGCTTGGAATGATGACAAGGGAGAACCAAATCTAGAGACAAGGATGAAATATTGGAGGAATTTCTTAGATAGGGGATGGGAGAAAAGGATTGATGGATGGAGGGTTTGAGGATGGATGCTTGAAGGAAGTAGGAGTATAGAGTGTCACAGGATGTAAATTTCCATGACACGAAGAGAGAGGATGGGAGGGATTGGAGGTCATGGTGTGATATTCAAGTATTATGTCACATAGGAATAACATCCTTCATTCTAGATATGTTACTCACAATGTGTTGCAATACTTGTTGTCCAAATATTGTGCATTACTCATATGACTAAATTAATAGGAGGGAAATGGATTGAGGAAGTCAATTTGATAGCTTAAGGTAGCAGGGGATTGATGCAAGTATGGTAGATTATAGAGATAGTATATTTTGTAGAGCATGTTTTCATATTATACTCTTTTCCTTGTCAAGGTGAAAAGTAGGGAGGGAGGATGGATTGGATACAATGGAATAGGTATGCAAACATAATGGATGGGTAGATAGGATGGGATAGGTTTTCCCCCAAGTGTAGGGTTCTCTTAGATAGTGGATTTACACATGATGCTTGTTAGGTTTTCATCATGATACTTGTCTAATGAACCATGAAAATAGCTTTTGTCATTGGACATTTTTTCTCTTGAATTTTTATATTTTTTATTTTTTATATTTTTTCTTGGAATGGGATGGGATGGATATATTTGGAGGAAAATGGATGTGGATTAGATTTTGGGTAGGGGAGTTAGGATTTAAAAATTAGATTTGGATGAATGAGTTTGGATTATTGAATTGGATTTGGATGTGGATGTGAATTTGGATGCAAGATGTGAGGACTCAAGCATTTTTTCCATGGTGGGTTGATAATATTGCTTGTTGCATAAGTGCTTTAAAAACCATGTCGATTATCATTGCACTTAAAGATGTTGGTTGTTATTTTGACTTCTCTAAAATGTAAACATAATTTCATCATAGCTCTGACATTGTAGGATTCTACCACTGGAAATGGAAGGTAGGTTGGATGCGAAGTGATAGGGATTAGAAAAAAAACAAGATTAAGTGGGTTGGGTAGGTTGGATAATAGATTATATGATGGAAAACAAGAAGATGGAAATATAGGATGGTGAAGGTATGAGGAAATTTTGTGAGACTATGGGGAGCCAAGAGTAGTAGTCGCACGTAACATGATGGATGTTGAATCTTGGGACTAGGAAGTGATATTTTTAGTGTATGGAGTTTTGAATGTTGGGATTTAGACGGGGGAGTTAGGATTGTTTAATTTGGGATGTAGGGACCCAAAATAAATTTAGGATTTTTAGGATGGGGATTCTTTCATTTAGATGGAGGGCTATGGGATTGAATTACCTTTTGGGGATAAAATTACCTTTTGGAGGTGCATATTTGGATGCTTCCTTTTTATTTGGGACCCTCCTTATCTTTATGATTCCTTCTTGATTGGTGGGTCTTGGCCACCTTTTTGCTTTGTTTTTCTTTTTTATCTAATTTTTATTGAGTACTACATGTCAACACTTAGCAACATAGTGATCCTTATATTTTAGTAGGCTCTTTGCTTCATATGCTTATGCATCCAAATAATTTCCAAAGCTAATTCTATGATCCCATGGGGGGATTATCTTGAAATCCCATAAATTTAGTGATGGCTTCATCATTTTAGCACAAGTCTTTAAATAATGTATGCATGTGTTGATCCTAATTTGGGATTTTGGGTGATGGATGGTTAAGTTTAGTTATATGTTCAATGAAAGGATTAGTTGTGGAGGTGATACGGGTGATGGGGGTCGATGAACATATTTTTGGTAGAAAATTTTGAAAAGGAGTGACGAGAGACACCTATCTTGATGCTAGAAGAGGTTTCCTTAGGATGTGCAAGGGTCTTACCAATTATGTCATTGCCATGAGATGTCGTTATGGACCTAAAATATTGGATTTTCTTTGATTTGTATATGTTCCAAGATTCCTTACTCATGAAGAACTAATCCTTTTCCTTGATAATTTGTGTTTTGATAGATCTATTTTGTGATGTGATATGTATTTTTTTGGAAAAATACACATGTCCATTTTTAGATGGGTAAGGAGTAGTGGTCGTTGTATTTTTCTCGAAAGTGAGAAAACTAGATCTAATAAAGGTGGAGAAACCAAGACCTGATAGGATTGTGGTTCAGGGATGGGATTGAGCATAGGTTCAATATGGTTGCTATGATATTGAGATGGTATGGGATCATGGAAGGGATTGGTGTGGATGCTTGAAATTTGATTTAGGTGGGGATGTGTTTAAGTACGCTTTGGGACAAACTATTGATATATCTAGATTTTCTTAGATGATATGAGGGAGGGGTGGTATTTTGTGTTGCTAGAAATTAATACATGGATAGAACCTTTGAGTTGAACACATAGATGGGGGGATAATCTTTAATATTTGTGGATTTTCAAATTGATGGATATAAGGGTTTTGATGGATGGCATAAAATGAGTGGTATTGCAAAAATCCACACTTTGGCTTGTGGTTTGTGGTGTATGATCCTTTGTGAATATTTCATGGATGAAAGCCATAAAGGTGATGTTGGTTGTTCTATGTTTGGATTGGGATGGTTTGGATTGTGAATTCTTAGAGGATGGAAGATTAGCATAGGATGTGGAGGATATAAGGTGTTTTCATGAGTTGGGGAGTTAGGATGTGGATGGGTGATGAGGGCCTTGGGCTAAAGATGGGTTTCCCTTGTCAAAGGTGGCATAAGGATGACCAATGGATATGTGTTTATGATTGGTAAGATAAATTGTGCTAGTCAATTCTTATTTTGTGCATTTTAATGGTGATTCTTGGGTGACTAGATCTTTTGGTTAGCTTATGTAATGAGTACCCTTGATTTTTTTGTTTTTTGTTTTATAGAATAAGACAAATATGCAAAATGTTTGTTTTATTTTCCATTCATCGTGATAAGTACATACATGGATAAATTCATAACTTTGCAAGGAAATATAGAAACATTATATCAGAGATTAATAACATGCATCTCAATAACCAAAATTAGAAGTAAAATGACTTATATTAGACCTGATAAAATAACTTTAACAACAACTTGCATACATCAAAAAGTGTAGAATAAAGAATAGTGTGAAGACCAAACCCTAGGGTAAATGACACGACTCCCTAGGGGGTGATTTTCCTTTAAAAATTAGACTTTCATCAAAAACCACATGCAAATACTCCAAATGAGGCATCCAACTATGAGGAAATTGATGAATCAACATGCTCAAATCAATATTCTTCAACCATACAGAGATATGGACTGATTGGCACTACCCAACTACTTAGAAAATGCAAGTTTAAGACCTTAGAAAATTGATAGAATTAGCTGCAAACTCACACCAAAGTGGAATAACCCACACACCAAATCCAAACTCAAAAACCTAACTCAAAATATTGAAAATATCTTCATATTTCACCATCCAAAATGCACCTAAAATATAAAAAATTCTTGAAAATGTGATGAATTGAGGTTCAACCAGATAGGTCAGGTATTTCACCACCAAAACAAACAACCAAGAAGAGGTTTTTCATCCTCAATCAATAATTTAGAACCTTGGAAACAATCTGATAGAGTATCCTAATGTTGTAAAAGCATGTATATCTCAAAAGAGAGCTCCAAAAGGAATAAATAGAGAGAGAGGTAAGAATTAGAGCAACTCATTTTTAAACTCTCCTTTTCCCTCCAAAATCTATGCCCCTTTGAAGCTCTCCATAATTTAACATTAGAGTTAACCTTTTTTGAAATTACATGAAATTCCCCACAAGGGCTCATCCACCTTTTGAGGTATAAAATAAGCCTCAAGAAAAATGATAAATAATCCTCCTTTCTAGGCATCACATGAAATAAAGCATTGGCCCCTTTTTAAAAAACAACATTACTTGACTAGGCCAAGGGGGGTCTCTTATGAACCCACACCCTCCTCACTTAAGTTAATTAACAACATTATAAAAATTAAGTGGCAATAAATCAAATATTAATCTGACCAACGAGAGAACTCAACACTACTAAAAATAGAAAGCTTTGCATTGAGTTTTTGGATGAATGGAGTCAAGACTAGGTACAAAAAATAGCACTTACTAAAAATAGTAAGTGAGTCAAATCACCAAATTGACCCAAACAGAGCTCAACTAGAACTTACTAAAAATAGCCACTACTAAACCCAAAAGAAACCCACAAAACTCATCACAGGACATCGAGTCCCCTAACCAAATCCACTTAGCCTACGAGAACCAAAATAGGCTAATGGAAGCTCAAACTAAACTATGGGCAAGAAGGGGACATTACACCTTGCTTATGCCAATGCCATTAGGGGTATAGGGGTCACACTCATATTAACCAACAAGACTACCATCACCATCATCAAATAAGGGTTTTTTAGGTTGGTTGTGATGAGGAGACTCATCAAAACAAAATATACTCACAATTGTGGTTTGTATTGGAGTTGAATTTGGTGGGTAACTTGGATGGTTGGATTCAATTGGATGGGCTTTTATTATTACTTAGGAGGCTTAGACCTTAATATTTTTTTTGATATCAAAAGATCTTGGGATTTATATTTGATTTATTGAAGCTCAAAGTTTGAATAAGTTTGGATTTTGGCATTGGATGGGGAAGGGTTGAGTTGGTTGGATGGGAACTAATTTCTTGTGTGTAATTTTGGTTGGATAATGAAGGATCAAGACCTTATGAGGATTATATTTTATTATTTTTCTACACTTAGAATAGGAAAAGTTCCTAAGAAAGTTTTGATTACAATACTTAGAATAGGGTAGGTTCCTAAGCAAGTTTTATTTGAGATTTTGGAAACCCAAAAATAAACAATTGAAGGCCTTAGAAATAAAGGAAAAATAGTTGGATCAAAGATTGATGCAAAAATCAAGAGATCCAGTAGCTCCAAGTTCAAATCTAGTTATTCAAGTTATTAGTATACTTAAGCTTATTTACACCTTATGCTTGGCTTATTGGAAGGAAATATAGTAAGATCAATAGTTGCTTTTACATTGACACTCGATTATATTGAGTATTCCTAGACCCCATAGTTAATGGTTAAAAAAAAAATTGAAGTTATGAAGCCTACCCTTGTGTCAATAATTAATGATTCCCATGTTGCAATCTCATGACTGTACAATATTGATCTACTCAAGTTAATGATTGCAAGTACCCTAAAATGATTCACCATGGCTCAATAGGTTAATGATGCCTTGAGAAAAGATAGGATATTGTAGGAATGCAAGGTTGGTGTATTAATTCAATAAAATATATGCCTATATTAAGATACTTTTAAAGCATAACCTCCCCTCTCCCATGAACTCAAATGTTAAGGTACTCTCTTAAGGAAGATTCCAAGAAATGATAAAAAAATAAAGGCCTTGATGAATCCTAGCTCAACATGCTATCCCCTATATCAATAATGGAGAAAATGTTAGTTGTCATTAAGCTAATTGTTGACTTGGGGACCTTGGTACAAATTGTCGACTTGCAATTATGGCAAATATTATATGAGCAGACATGGAGCTAGAGTGCAAGTACAAGTTACTACAAAGGATCAATCTACCCAGGTATGACTATTGGGGGAGGCTTAAACATTCTCTCAATTGGTTTAGGGACAAGTATCTCCTTTATAAATTTTGAAGTTTTGAGTGGTGACTCTACACCCAATGGATACACTTTAGGGTTCCTATTCTTCTACAATAAAAAGAACCCTTGAGAGTCGCTATAGCTATAATGAATTCTTCACCACATTTGGCATCCACTAATTATACCTTAATTTCTAACATGAATAAGAATGTCTCATGGAATCCATGGGCCTCCTTGCATTGATCTATTGGTTCCCAAATCTACAGATTCCTAAACTCTGAAAATATGCCAAGCTTTGTCTTCAAGTTTAACAAGGATCTGGCCAACAAACGGAATCAACCAAGATGGTTGGAATTTCCTACTCTTCAAGATCTACTATGCTTAGGTGGGTGTACCTTGATCACCAATAAATATAGACTCTTCCAAAGCTAAATGGTGACAATTAATCATATTATATCCACACAAATTTAGAGGGTTTGTATAATCTTAGTTTCTTCAGCTCATAGTCTATTTCGCACTAGCATGAGGGTTTGAAATAGATAACCTAAACTAACTTCTACTCCTACTCCTACTTCTGAAATTTGAAATATAAAAATCAAGCTTTTTGAAATGTTTGTTTTTTCTGATTAATGTGATCAATGCCTTTTTCTTATTGGGCAATGGAGTCAAGATGTGAGTGATATGTGTCCTCCTTTTGGTTGGAACTTGAATTTTTTGAAACTTTTAGATGTTTATACCTTGTATAAACGTGCAAAATTGTAGTTACCAGTCTCTTCTTAATGATCCCAATGATTCCCCTATATTATTGTGATTTACATACAAGAATTTAATCCTTCCTTGAAGGAACCAGTTAAATGAACCACACAAGAACAACAAATGTGTTTTGATAAACCAGATATATCCTTGATATATTGATTTAAATAACAAGGAAAAACCAAACTGGAGACAAGATAAGATTCGCCAATTAATTTCAACAAACAACTAAAAACCAAAATTTCGGCCACCAAATTATAACTTCTTCTTCATTAATTTACTTCAAAAGATTTTGCAATATGTATTAGAAGTCTTTTCTTTTCAAAATGATATTCTATTATTGCCTTCTATTTTTTCTTGCCCTATCTATCTATCCATCTATCTATCTATATATTTTCTTCGGTCTAGGTTTCCTTCTTATAGATGAAGGAAGTGACAAGCTTTAGACCATTCCAACGTTTCAATAACTCATTTAGTAGAATTTTTCGTTACATTGATTATCTACGGTAAATAAAATATTTTAATTTTAACTTTCTTTGTCCTTGCATCCCCCAAAATTAATTTTAATGATTATAATTATCCTTCTTTTGTTGGAAGTTTCATGTTTATATTTATTATTTGGTGGAAATGTATCACTTTTTGCTTATATGCACTTTCACCCTATTGCTCAGGTAAAATAATTACCCACTCTATACTCCCTTGGTGAAAATATGAAATATTTTCTCAAAGTAATATTACCTTTCAAAATACTCACTATAATCACACTTTTATTTAATCTTTATTTGCATTTTTGGCGGGGAGGTGCCTTCATTGTATTGAAGGGACCAATATTTTTGTTCCGCCGATATTTACCTTTCTCCCCAATGAATTCTTTAAGCCAATCATATGATCTTTCTATTTTTCACAACATCGAAGGGACTTAAAACTACTCCACCAATATCCCAAAGTCCCTTCGACCTTTCCATCGGGGAAGTCTAAAAATTGTCTCTTCAAATTTCCATAATCACTTCAATGTATCTATGGGCCCATTTAATATTAAATCATATCTCTTCGATTTTGGCCAATGTAATATTTTCCTTTTGTATTATTAGATCTGAAACAGTTCAATTTCTTTGACAAATGTTATGTTTTTAAGCAAATCATTTCATCGAAGGAACTCTAAAGCATCTTCTACCGATATGGTGTAGTCTCTTTGATGATGTTTAATCCTTTTCATGCCAATAATTTTATTGGAGGGACCTTAAAGTAACTCATATCAATATAATGTAGTCTCTTTGATGATATTTTATTCTCTTTCACACGAACTATGTTATCGGAGGGACTTTAAGGGAACTCCTACCAATATGGTGTAGTCTCCTCGATATGGGTTACTTAACATTGGGGCCCAATAATGAGTATGAGCTTGAGAAGATGACTATGGGGGAACAAATAGGATACCTAGAGTGGAAAATTTACATTACACATTAAGTGATAAGTTGCATAAAGGGAAAAATATAATTTGTCATTGGCTCAGGATTAAGGTTTTTAAAAATAGGTTTATGAAAATTTTATCAGTCCTAATAGTGTCTCTAGTTGGGGATGAATGGATTAATAATTTTAATAATGTGCAAACAAAAAACTCTTCTAGAACCCTCCAATTTGGTGTTTCAAAACCCTGTCAAATTTGATCATAGGAAGCTGAAATCAAACATACATACTTACATATGGCAGATGAGTATGCTTGCAAAATGATTTGCCATAAAAATGAACAAGTTTGAAGTTATGACCCTCCCAAGAAGGCTACTAGGACATATTTCACAAGTACATTTTTTAGTGTTGTAATCAATTTTTCATCATGGACCCTTCAAATTTTGCCAAAATTTGAAGTTTCCAACATGATCATTTTTTGTTATTTTCACATTTTGTGTAGTTTTTCAACAAAGTTAATTCCCATCAAACATTGATAGTCTAATGGTCCTAGTTAACTTAGATCCAACAATCTATGACACTTTTGAGAAAATAAAATAAAATTTCAGTGAAAATCCTTGGTATTGTGGCATGAGGCCAAGTTGCAATATGATAAAAGGAAAATGAGGTATTGATGACCCTCACTTATGTCTTTATTTTAAGTTAACTTAAAACTTAATTGAGAACACATGACATGATCTAAGGGTTTTATAAAAAAGAAAATGGAAAATTTCTCTAGAGATAGCATGAATCATCTAATCTTCCAATAAAGAATTCATCTAGTGGCCCACATAAAACACCTTCCTTCTATATCCTAGCTATGCAATTTTTATGTTAGTGACTTCCTTTCATCATCCTAAAGGGGTTTAGAATACTATAATAATATAGGTAGGTGCCATCACATCTTAGATTCAAGTTTCCCAAAGTAGTAAGGCCCAACATTCATGGCTAGTGCTTAATAAATGGTAAGACATAAAGTTTTACCTGCCAATATCTTAGTAAGTGCAAAGGCTAGATGATGACTCTATAGACCAAGTATCAAAGGATGCATAACTACATTCAACCAAGGACAAAAATAATTAAGGCACTTAAGTTGCACACATAGTACTTACCCTTTGTGAATTTAAATTTTAAATATAAAATTTGGGGGAAAACTACTATGGGCTAGCCAAAGAATTTCTATAGCATGCCTTTTACAAGAGGGATTTTTAGTAGCTAAGATAAAGATCTTGATGCATTGATTATTTCTCCAAGGAGGATGTTTTCCACAACTAATCTTAGGAGCCTGATTTGCTTGTTAAATATAATCTCTCTTTACTACTAATAGGGGATCCTTTACATATGTTTCAAACAATCTACATCTTCTAATAATTCTATGAGTAGGGAAATAAATAAAAAGTAAGCCATTAGTATCTGTCTTGACCTTTTTTACCATATGCTATTGTATATACATGTTCTACTGATTATTATGTTGTGAGATGAAACTCTACTTTGGTTAGAAAGATAATTATTTCTATCTAGCATGAGCCTTTTATTTTAGTTTATTTTCTTTCTACATTCTCTGACCCTTTTCATCTCCTTTCCACATCATGAGTAGATTTAGGCTTAACCATTTAGTAGAGAGAGAACTATCCTTCTAATTTTAAAGATTTCCCAGTATGGATCACCTTCTTTATTTACTCACATTGTAACCTGCTTCACTTTTCATGTTTCTCTAGACTTGCATGATACATTGATTCCTGAAATAGGTTGATATAATTGAGGACCAACATTATTAAAGTCTATATAATTCATTTGAAGTTGTAGTTTCTTTCAAAGTGAAAACTTGTTGTGTAAGTACCACCTTGTTAATGTTCTTCTCAAAAATTATGCAATTTAAAAAAATAGCATCACTGTTTGAGCCCATATGAGGAAATTGTGGTCTTTGGAAGTTTCCTACAAAAGTGCTACTAGAGTTACTTTTGAAGTAACTTAGGTTGTTGTTGAAGTTGAAATAAAATATTATTGAAGATGTTATAGTGCTCTTTATAATTATAATATATTCAAGTGAAATGTTTCTTTGACCTTTTTGATTCATCCCTTAATGCCAACCACCAAAAACTCACACACAAAGCCAAAATCTCTTAGCCACCTTTATTCTATTTTTGGTGATAAATAATTTCTTGTGGACCTAGATGGCCTTGCATCACAAACATCAAGTAATAAATTTAATAGGCATGGTCCTTACAAAGTAGAGATAAATGGTAGAACCACCCTTTCAAAATGTAGATAATCTATTGCTTGCTCCATTACTTTAGATACATTAAAATAAATACCTTTCTTTTCCTCTTCCAATATTTAGCTGGAACAAATCCCATAATCCTCTACCCAATTTGGCCATTTATTGTTGCCACTTTTGTAGTTCTTTTTCCACTATAGTCTAAATTCCTCCTCTAGACCCTTCTCCCCTTTCTTCCTCATTTTGTGGGTTTTAATTGACCACTCTCCATCCATCTCCACCAAAATTATCTTTGTATTTTATCTTAGGGGACTTGACCCACCATATTCTATCCACCTCTGCCTAAAGTATCTCCTCCATTCTCCACTTCTCCACTTTTCCTCTACATCTTACATGACAAAAATTTCATCTTGATGTACTAGTTGTAAGTCACTTTTTCTATAACTATTCTATTGTCTTCACATATAATTAAAATCCAAATCTACATTCTTGTGCATAAATATTTGAACTCTTATCTTCTCTATAAACACTTCATGTTCCATGTTCATAACTTCTACTTATCGTACCATGAGAGGGTGCTTGTTCTCATTCTCTTCTTCTTTTGCAATACACTACATCATATCCACAAACAACTCCATGTCCTCCAAAGGACAAAATAATGTTACACTCTTTCCACTCACTTTTACACCTATACACACACTAGCATGACCAAAATTATGTAAATATTTTTTTATAAGTGCATCCTCATCTTTTCTTTCCTCATTTGGGACCTCATAAATGTACTCCACATCATCTGCATTCATATGCATTATTTCAACCTCTTCAACAACATCAATCTATACCAACTCAACCTCTACATTCACATATTATTTTGTTATTGTTGTTGCAAAACTTATTTATTCTTACTTCAATTCTCCCTCAGTATCTTGTGCACTTAACTACTTATTTTTCTTTTCCATGCCACCTATGCAACATTTTGCCTCATATTCTTTCTTTTGTTAGATCAAAAAAACATATCTCCAAACCTTGCACCACCACTTTCTTCCACTTTCCTCTTACTATTACCAACAATTATATCTTCCTCAAGTTCTTTGATCACTACTACTAGAAGATTACTCTTTTGTTCTTCATTATCCTCTTGCATGAGGACTTCCTCTTCTTTTGTTTTACCTTCTTCCATACTTGCAAATAAAATAACATTAGATGTAAGTAACATCTTTTCTTCTTCTCTCATATTACTAATTCAAAATTTTCTCTCCTTCAAAGAATCTAACATCTCAAACATTTCTCCGCATGTACTCTGAACTCCAACCTAACATCTCTCCTTAGAAGTCCATTTCTCTTCTCTCTATGAATTAAAATCTCACAACCCTTCTCAAGGCCACTCCACTCCTTTTAGAATACATATATTCTCATACACACATCCACAATCACAAAGGCTCACACCTTGACTTATAATGACGTTCTCACACACTTCCACCTATAATTAGTTTTTCTCTCAAATAGTCTTGTAACATGCCCAATGTTCTACACAACAACTTTCCTAAGTTTTAACCTCAAGTAAATAGATTAAGCATCTAACCATTATGAGCAATACAAATTTTCTTTCCAAAACTATATAGATATCATACACATTTGAAATGATAACTTTCCAAACATTTCCAGTGTATTATATCAAAGTATTACAACTTTCCAAAGTAATAATTTCATAGTACATGATAACATGACATCATTTATCTTCTTACAATCTTTCCATCATAATGGATGGATACAAAATACATAATCAATGCTCCACGTAGCTTACTGGAAAAAGATGTATGAATAGTCCTAGAAAATCCTCCATTCAAATCTTGGTCACGTACTAATGAGGAGAAGCATCACTCAAGCACTTTTTCGTCAACCTTGGACTAACTACAGTCCCCCAGACAACTATCAAATTGATAGATGGCCCTACCCTTCAATGAAGAGATTGGTTTGGTAACCTCATAATACATATTGACCTTACCTGAGCTTGGTGTTGTGTCCTACATATCTAGATCTGTCACACAGTGGTTATAAACTACATATATGACATTCCTCAGCCTAGTATTAAATCTCAATCACAGTGAATTGATAGTGTAACCAGTGACCAATTACACTACTTTGGTCAAAGTATTCATCACCCAGTACTTTAAGTGGATGTCATATATTTCACCCACCTTCCTAGCTCAACTTATATTGACCATTCATACTATGCATAGGCTATCCCCTTCATTGGATTATCCTAACCCCAAGATAACCTATTACCTCTATGTTTAACTAAATCATCTACTAAGTAATTCATAGTAACTCTAAGACTCAACTAGTTTAAGCATTAGCTATGAAATCTATATCCCCAATATAGTATTTATTCCCACTATATCCACCTATTCCTTATTATGGAATATGTACAAAGACTTCAAGCAATATATATCTTTTCACTAAGTATAACAAGCAATCTTTCCATTGCACTTAAGAATATAACAATATTTTCCTATAAAAGATGATACAATCCTCTAATAAAAACAATCAATAACACATAATAATTCCAAACATAAAAAAGAATAAAAGAGAATAAATCAACATGTCTATTTATGCAATGCTCCAATTGATCGAACTGGACTCCTTTCTCAACTTCCTCTCAATTTGGTCTGCAATCTCTCAAATAAACTTTCTCACTTTCCACCAAAATCTCACTCTCAAATTCTTCTCACAACTCTCAAATCTCACTCACTCAAAAAAGCACAACATGAATGTATAAAATGTGTGTCCCTATTGAGGTTGAGAGCACCTCTATTTATACACAAATATCAATAACAAAAGGCTAGAAACAAGGCAACAAATATGACACTTCTCAGCTCAAGAGGTTTGACTCAACAAACAAAAGAAAAGGTGGCAACTAAATTTGTTGCACAACAAACACATATGCAACCGAGGTGAATGAGTCGATGCTAAATTAGACAACAAGAATGATGTTCAGAAATGCAAGGCAATTTCCTCCTACAAGTCGACTTACTTGGCATAGCTACGTGCTTGACTATTTCTGCATTTCTCAAAATACTTCACATTCTAAAAATTCATATTGAAAGATAGGCTTCTTATCAATTCATGCCTTTCTCAGTTGGCACCACATTTTATCATTCACGCCATATTTCATGGGTTGTTTTTGGTTTATTTGGCTTGGTCGATACTTTCCTGTGCACGATCATTTACTATTGTTTTGCTTTGACAAAGTCTTGGCATCCAAGTTTACACATATGAAAGCTTTGATAACTTAAGCGCTTATTTATATAGTGCTATCCATATTACATTACAACACTTTAAATAATTATAAAGCATCACTTGATATTATATATGCATTGTTTACATAGCACTAAACCCTTTATTACTCTGCTACACGCAATACATAGCATACACTATGTTTAAAATTCTATGCGGTGGTTAAACAATTCCAGGCTAAGGAAAACATTGTCATATATATAATGACTATGTATATATGTATATATGTATATATGTTTATATGTTTATATGTTTATATGTATATATGTACATATATGTATATATATATATTCATATCTCAATTCTCAAGTTTATGCAATACATTATTCGATATATGAATACACATTCACATATCAATGTATATGTGTGTATATATGTATATATATGTTAACATACTATTATGGATGTATCATTTCCGTCATTACATACTCGTAAATTTATATATATATATGTGTGTGTGTGTGTGTGTGTGTGTGTGTGTGTACACGTGCGTGTATACTCATATACTATATATACATTACATTTAAACACATGTAATCATAGTCATATCGATCAACATATATACATGGTATGTATATATATATGTCTCCTTGTCTGAATAATATTCCCATGCATATGGGTATTTCGTACATGAGCATACATGTGTAGATATGTCTATCTACATATATTTATGCATGTATTTACTCACGTGTATGAGTTTTTCGTTGACACATATGTATATATACATATATATACATCACATCGATCAAGTTATAAAAACACAAAGAAGATTTCACACATCTCAAAGAGACTCAATGCTTAGACTCTTAAGCAAGAACATTCACAAATATAAATGCAAGCAAGACTAAAGATAACTTACTATTCCTAAACTACTATCCTGACTTGACCAAACTAGAAGTGTGTGTGTGTGAAAGCTCAATTTAGATCTTTTATCTAAGGTTACCATACCAAGTTCTTCTCCTTAAGTGATACTTCCCCACTCTTCAAGAGGCTTGATACTTTTTCTACATCCAACTTTACACTTTTCAATAGTAGTTAGCTGAAAACAATACATTCACTTGCATCATATATTTTCATTTAATCAAAGACATTTCATAACATCAAATTAAATCATCATTTATTCTTCATATTTCCAAAATACATAAAGCATAAATACACTCTTCTAAAGGATTTTCACCCAACTAGGTAAAAGTAAATAAGTAGTAACACAACAGGGTGTAACAAGTCTACACATGCCCTCTACCCAACAAAGGCACTAAAAGATGTAGAATCTCAAAACCTTCCTCTACCCACTTTCCACTCAATGGATGATGTTCCTACGCGTTTTACCAAACACTCTTTTGTTGGAGGACACTCAAACACTCTCTTTAGGATAAACCCTCTCCAACACCATTTCTCCTTATTACTCTATGCAATTGTAGACTTTCTTACGACCATGAAAAATCTACTAGAGCCTCACAACACACACTCTAGCAAGAAAAAATCATTTTTAGTAATATGCAATGTTTCCCTCTCATATCTGCTTGTAGTTACATTAATTCTTCACACACTATATGCAACAAATTTCTAGATCCTCCAAGACACCTCCTAACAAAAAAGCCTTGCTCTAATATCATTTGATGTAGTCTAGGCAAGGGGGTCTAATGGAAGAAAAACCTACCTAGTATCCACTCACAAAAGACATCATACACTAAGAAAAAGCCACAAATAATGTTGTTTTCATTACATTAAAATAAACCTCGCCTTAACGAGTTACAATAGGTTGAAAATGAGCCTAAACTAAATAAACATACAATAGAAATTGGCAATGGGTTGATGTATGCCTAAAATGGATTCAAGCTCCTCAATCCCACTGCTCAAATTTTGTATTTAAAAAATAAAACCCAATCATTGCTTCTTGTCATTCTATTCCCAATCAACCCAATTTACTTGCTTGGGTCATTCTCTTTGTGAAAAATTATTCCAAAACCTATTTTTCCCTCTCTCCCTTGATTTTTCCTCTTTCATAATAGTTTTCCATTTTTTTGGTTCCAAAATGACCTAACATTTGAATATACACCTACCCCAAGAATTTATCTTCTTTCTTGACCATTTATTTATGATTTTTCACTTCTACGCATGATTTTTCACCCAAATATGACATGCCCACATTTTTGTGAATGCCCCACACTCAAGAAAATGTTTTAGATTTGTTCTCTTGGTTCTAAATGCCACATGGATGATTGGAGAGATGATTCCAATCATTAAACTCTAACTATCACCTTCTTGTTCAACCATTTAAAAATAATATATGCTTTTTCTCAAATTCCTCTTTAAAACATGCAACCCATTTTGATAGTCTAGAAGCCTAAAATAAGACATTGATCAATGAATAATGCCATCATATATCACCTTTGTCAGTTGTAATTTTCATTTTGTTGCCAAAGTTATTTTCGTGTGCCAAAGTCACAATTGCTTTTGAAGTGAAAACTTGTTGTTATGTAGTTGTTGGAACCATATATTCACGTCACTCTTGAAAATTTATCCAATTTCAAAACAGTTATGGCCCCAAGAAGTTCACTGTTGAAGTGTTGTCAAAATAACTTAGGTTGTTGTTGGAGTTAAAATAAGTCATTGTTGAAGATGCTATAGTGTTTTATATTGTTGTTAAAGTCAAATGTAACGTTACTTAGACCTTTTTGACTTGTTCCTTCATACCAATTCACCAAAAAACATACACACAAAGACAAAATCTTTCAACCACTTCTATTTTGTTTTTGATGATATAAAATTGCTTGTAGACTCGAATGCTCATACACCATACCCTAACACTTGCACCTAAAGTTGGTTCAAGGATAACACCGATAGAAAATTATATGTATGCTAATATGCTAGAGAGTATGTGTTTGTGCACGGGTGTGTATGGATGCAATGTGCTGCAAGTTCTACTTGCATGTGGCTGAATTAAATAGTTAATAATAAGTACTAAATAATGGAATGTAATAAACTTAGACAAATCTAGATATTTTTCTTAAAGAAATTAGATATTATTTGATTTTGAAATATTTGCATGCATATTTAAAACATAAAACAATGCAAATGAAAAAGAAAAGTTGCCTTCGACAAAAAGCACTCCAAATGAAAATAGAAAGTTCCTATCTAATTGGAAAATCAATATTTATCTAGCTTTTACATGATAAGTGAGATTTTCGAGGATTTCACCTGATATTTTGGAGGTTTTTACCATTAAACAACAATTGACTTACCATTTAAGAGCAGCTGAAACTTGTTTTCCGATGACTCAAAATTGTTTGCAAGTGTGAGACTTGTTTCAGGTTCAAATCTCACACTATAGATAGCTATCAACTAATTATGAGAGTGGCTCAATCAAAGATGGCTTAGATTTTAGCTAGATCAAATGTAACTCCCTTATTATTAATTATATTCCAAGTACACAAGCCTCTAACCTCATGTCCCCATGCGACTACTTAACTCCATTTTCTGCTTAAATTTAAGTAGTAGGGGTGTTCCCATGCATAAATTTTATTGTTGGGAAAGGATAATTTGGAATTTTTTCCTATTTTAATAACTACTGTTTAAGAATTGAAAATAAGTTGTGGAAAAAGAGGGGGGCTGAAAATAAGGAGTAATTGCATATTGCTAAAAATCCACGTGGCTCCACAAATTTCTTTCCCTCTTTTTTAATATTTGATTTGATTTTTCTTTTTCTAATTTTTTATTGTACAAATTATTATTAGTACTATTTGTTGGTGTTTTATTTTTCCATCTAAGCTTTGAAACTCTCTAAGAGGTAGCCAACCTTCATATTCAAGAACCACAAAGGCTAGTGGCTAACTGACAAGATTCAGTCAAAGACTGACATCTCCTACACTTTTAGCTCTGCAGAATCAAGGTGGGTAAACCTATACAATGCCCAAAACTTAAATGCAACTATATACTGGCATTGCTTTTTATAGTAGATAATTTCCAATTCAATTAAACTACAGAGAGCACTGAGAACTTAAAACCTGACTAAACTCTCAGTAGATCAATACTCACTCAACAATTTAGAGGCATAACACAACATTAAACCTCAACCGAACAATGGGGATTTAAGAATGATTTTGCATTTATAAAATGTTTCTGAGATGCATAAAACTGAATAATAGACCAGTGTCAATTCTAGGCCATGGATTCAAACACATAAATGAATTCACAAGCAAACAAACTTCAACCAGTGGATTTAAATTACTAATGCTTTGCATCAACTGTTAGTGTTTTGCACCAACAATCCCTCTCTTATTATCAATCAAATTCTCCTTATCAAATCCCATTTGCACACCTGAAATCATAATCACTTGCTCAAATCATTTTAACCATTTCTTTGAAACAGAACAATGAACAAACAAAACAATCTCATGAAATTTGAGATGATAAACTCAAAAACATTTTATATTATTGAATTTATATGACTACATATGTACAAATATGGAGACAATTTGAAGATATTCATGAATGTGCAGAAACCTTCATGATTTTATTTGCATAAAATGGTTGTATTTACTCATGAAATCAGAAAATTACAGCTTACAGACTCAACAAATAACTCAGAATTTTCAATTCTCTATCTACCCAACCCCATACAAAGTTTTAGAATCTCAGAACCCTTTACAATGAGAGAAGAAGAGAAGAAATAGAAGAATGGAAGCAACCCTAAAACTGATCCGGAAATGCCATCTAGCAGTCCATTCCTGTTGATCAACACATTGTAAAACTTCTCTCATCTCTCTGCAACAAACTTATTCTATCTCCAAAACTGCCTTTGTAATCAAGTTGTTTTCCAACAGAAAAATGCCCATGTGATGAATTCCACCATTTTACCCTACTGTGTAAAAATGCCTCTTTGCCCACGAAAAACTCATATTTTTTGTTCATAAAGTGAATAAATTCACTCTACCTTTATATATTAAAGTTTTATAACTTTAATATTTATGCCTTGACCACATTTTATAACCTAACACATAATTTTCACTTCATTTGCTGCAACTGCACATTATTCTCCATCACATAATATTTGATCATTAAGTGAATATTAAATTCACTTCACATTGACCTAGGCAAATAAAATATTTACCCAACACAAAGAAACTATTTTTATCTCACATCACATTAAAATATTCCATTGTGCAGTTCACTTCTCGTGCCATTTATATTTTGCATTTTAAAATGCTTGCCTTTTAAATGAAGCCCTTTCAACTTTAATGGGTAAAACATTTTACCCATTCCCCGTGTTTGCATTTTACATTTTAAAAGCATGGCTCTTTTTACCTTTCACGTCAAAACACATTTAATTTTAAATGTTTTTATGATTAAAAATGATGGCTTGCTGAATAGGGCCCTTTAACTTTTAAAAGCCTTCGCCCATGCATTTATCTTTGTTCTCGGACCCACCACTCTAAGCAACTTTAAAATGCAAATTTCCCTCACATTTATCGGGCACCTTTATTCTTCTCACAACCTTGCACACCTCGCGGGCTTTTTGCTCACGTCACCTTTTCCTTGCGAGGTCCGCGAGATTTTATTTTTTGTGCCCGGGCAGTGTTAAAATATTTTGGGGCCTCCCTCTAAACCTCGCGCACCCTGCAGCTCCTCCCTGACGTCATCAAAATCTTTGCGAGGTTGGTGGAGAAAACTAAGATTTGGTTGCACTGTCTCCCTAATCTCTTGTTCATTGTGCTCGACTGCTCTTTCATTCATGGTGGCACAAGATACTTTAACAATTTTGATGTGTTTTGACTGCAAGCACAATCTGTCCAAAAATGGTGATATCACTGGTCGTTTTTGACAATGCAAGGGCATTTTGATGGCTTCAGGCACCCGAAAATCATCCCAAACATGCTTAAAATCCCTACCCAAGCATTATGAATGGTTAGGGAATGAATTTAAAGCATGAAACAACAAATTTGAGCTCAAATGGATCCCCAGAAAATGTCTTGTAACTCAAAAACGTGAGAACATCCTGCAACAATAATTATTGAATCTGCCCACTCAAAAGAACCTTGATCAAGAAGAAAACACCTCAATCTTTGTTACAATGGAGATTGTAGAACACCATCATCCTCTTAGCATTCTCCTCGCACACCTCGCAAGCTTCTGCAAAAACTTATTTGAATTGTGCAAGGCTTGTGGGAAGCATTGCCATGCATATGAAAATTAATTTTATAAAGTTGAACTTTATAAAACATAGAATATATTTAAGTTGCCCTAAAATGACTTTATTCCCGTGTATTTTTCTTTTTGTAAGATTTAAAATATGCAAGATATTTTAAATATGTGCAATTTGAACATTAGGAAATGGTGAAAAAATTAATTTCGACTGCGGCCCAAATAGAGAAAATTTATTGCGGACAAATTGGAACACCTGAAGCCACAAACATTTTCATAGGGACTTTATAATTTATTTAGAGAAAACCCATTTCCTCAAAATTCACATTGCCAAAATATTTCAAGTACCTCCTTTGTAAACTCGGCCTTCAGAACGTCTTTGCCGCAACTAAAGTGCATTAAAATAATGCATCATAAGACCTCCATTTTTAATGAAAATGGATCTGGAGATATTTCAAACTGAAACAAGAAATGGGTTGTCCCTAGATATGCAAAACTTGACATTTTCTGGAACACCATTTTCGGTCCTTTCGTGATCAAAAAGATTATGTAGTCCATCCAAACTCATCTTGAAACCCTGAAACTGAGCAGGCATATAGACATATGACCTGAGAATGCATTGCAACAAACAACTCAAAGAAATAGATCATGAGGAAAAAGTTATTAACTTCCAAAGTTGCTTACTCGAACTTTCTGCAACAACCTGTTCAGAACAAATTAAAACCCACCCAATTGCTAATTTGAAAAAATAGAAAATCAACTCTTGGGAGGCTGCCACTAGAAACATAAGCACATTTAGGTACCCTAAGTATGTGGGCAAGAAATATTTGTTTGAATCATCTCCCATCAAAAGATATTAGGTGTCAAAGTTGACCACCTTGAAAAGTTTAAGGAAGTGAAGATGCAAAATTGAATAAATTGCATTTGGTTTTGACCTGGTAAAAATAGTAAATCAGCTCATGAAGCTCTGGAAATTGAAATACAAGCTCATTTTGGTATGTAGAATATAGAACAACAATAATTTTGTCATGACAATCCTCCATCTATGAAATATTAACCTGAACAGGAGGCCATTTTGCAAAAGTGAGTTTGCAAACAACAAAATAGTGCCAAAACCTTCCAGCTTCACTTTTTCAAAACTCTGACAAAACTCATCGTGGGAAGCTGAAAACTAACATGCACATTCACATATGTCAATTGAATATGTCTACCAAGGGGTTTTGTACGAAAATCAACATAGTTCAAATTACAAGCCTCCAAAGTGGGTCATTTAGGCAGATTCATCAGGTGCACTTCTGAAAGTGCAGATAATTTTTTTGAAATGGGCACTTCAAATTTGGGAAATTTGAGAGTGTCAACAGTGGCTCCGACTAGGGATGTATGCCCCCTATGGGCATAGCAAGAATCTAGATCTCTGGGTAGTAGACCAAATACTGAGTCCATTAGGTGTCCTCAAACTGCTCTTTTATTCATTCTTTCTTTTGGAATTTCACTTGGTGACCCTAGGTCACCAAATGAAAAATGGGAATCAAATTCTACCTCTGTCAAACACAATTCTGATGAAAGAACCGATCTCCCTCAATTCATGCTTGCCTCTATCAAACCATAACAACATGAACAAATGTATAATTGCAAACACAAGTATTAGACTGCTTTTGTGCAAGTGACAACTTGCTTTCTGTTCAACTTTTTCATCATATAGAAGCCAAATTACATAGGCAACATCAATGCCACTCTCTTCAATTTTTGATTTTGTATCAAGTGGCAACATTTGAAAATGGTGACAAGAACATATGAAAGCATAATCTGATCACAACCATTTGCCTGATTGAACATGCTAGGACCTCCCAACAGGCCATCATATACATCAACAACATGTTCATAATAACTATGCATCTAAAAGTTAGGTACACTTTCAAAATGTTGATTATCATGTGGTAACAACTGATTACATTCATCATTTAAATCATTCTCAAACTGAAAACAAAATTTTTCAGTATCTTGCACATTGCCACACTCTGTGAAAACGCCTTCCAGTTGACAAAATAGCACTCACATTCTACTACATGGCTGGAACAATTGGGGTCAATCTGATTACTAGTTTGCATATCAAAATTAAAACTATCACAAGAACTTACCAAAAGATCTTGCTCATCATGCAAACCATCTCCAAGTGTATGCAAATAAATACACTCATCCATTAGCACACTTTGTGACTTTTCTTCATCATGTTGGTATTGAGATTTACTAGAGATTTCTGACTCATCATCATCTATAATCATATAGTCATCCTCTGAACATAAGGTATCAACCTCTTCAATATCACAAGTTTACTCAACAACGAGCAATTCTGGTTTAGAAGCATAATCTGATTTTTGATCAAAATCAACATCTTCATTCTCACTCAAAGACTCATGACTAGGCTCATTCAAGTCATCAAATGAAGACTTGTTCAAATATGCATTACAATCCTCAATATTTGGCTCATTAGATATGCAATCCTCATGGTTATCTGTTGCTTCAAACTCATCAAAACAGATTTCTTAACTCGCATCAGTGTCCATATCTTCATACTCATCATATAGTGCATCATTACAATCAATTTGTTGTTTGTCTTCATCCATACTATCATCATCATGATCATCTGGTTCATCATTGGAAAGAGAATTAGATTCACTTGCATCATACCTTGCATCTTGAAGGTCATCACCACTGTCAAAGTCAATAGGGGCTGCACACAACAACTGAGAGTTGTCCTCATGTGCACATTTCTGATATCTTGTGGTCAATAGATTTGAAATTTGTTCACAACTCAATAGATCACTGTTTTGATCTATTGTTTCAACCAATTCCTCTCCTTGACCTTCACTTGAACTGGATGCATTATCAAATTGAAAATTAGGACATATCAAGGTATTATCATCTTCAAAGTCTGATAACTCAATGGGCTGATCATAAACAGGGCTTCCCCAACTATAAGAGATTGAATCACCAACAACATTGTCAAAAATATGGTCACTATCCATCACAAAGAACAGACTATCCACTTGTTCATTCTTACTCACTTTTGGGCTATCATAACAACAATCCACATCAATTTGCATCTCAACATCAGATTGGGTGTCATCACTGAGCCTGTCACTTGCATCCTCTTGAGGATAGACATAAAAATCTTCACTATTAGACTGAAAACCATCAATGGTTTCCTCATTGTAGTTGCTTGTGGCTTGTCTTTCAAACTGAAATTCATCACACCTCCTCATTTGTAGTTGACACACTGATGTTCTCAAGAGCATTTCCTAAATCAACAAACTCCCTTGTTTCACTATGAAGACTTGCATCATTGCTACACTCAACACATGTAGGCTTGACTTGATCAATTGTATCACAACATTGTTGATCACATATTTCTTCTTCAAAGAGTAAGTCCAAATGATATCCCTCTTCAAGTTCTTGGCTTGGGAGACTCAGCCGCTGATTTTCATTCGGGTACATTTCTTTTGTAAGTTGTTCAAAGACAACTTTCTCATCACTTGATGATGCATCCTTCTCATCTTCTACCTTTTCAAATATGCACTTGTCTAAAAACATCTGATCATTTGCATTCACACAACTGCTAATTCCATCAACATGTTTTCCCATAACTGAAGACAACAATCTCTGCACATATTCATTCATTTGTTTCTCCAAATTATCCAAAACTGTGTAAGCCATCTGCATACTCAGTATTTCAAAATATTTTAACAATGCACCAGATCCTTCTTCATAAGCTTCAAAATACATATGGATATAGTCTGATGTACTAGGTCTAAAATTTTCTGGGATTAGTGAAAGAGCAACAACAAATCTATGACTGAAATCAACACCGACTCTTCATTTTGTTTCTTGATCTGCTTTAACCTCATAACAAGGTTTGAGGGCTCTCTTGCAAATTCTTCTCTATAAGCAGCACTAATTTATCCCAACAAGGAAATGTCTTCTTAGGAAAGCTTAAATACCAATCCCAAGCTCGTGCTTCAAAAGATCTGACAAAAAATATCATCCGCATATCTTGATCTCTGAATGAATGTTTCTCCATGAAGCTGGAAAAACTTTGATCATGTGCACCTCCTTTACATACGGTATACCCATCAAATCTAGGAATCTCCTTGTAGACTTGAGCTAACATACTTTCAGTTTTGTAATCAACCCATGACAAATCTAACTGAGCATACAATGGGTCAAAGGAATTGACAACGAGTGCAATGCCTTGGCAAGTAGATATAGTATGATTGTCTCTTGAACGGGCTTGTTGAAACATTTGGTGCATTTCATCCATTTCTTTAAGTCCTCTTTCAAATACATCATTCCATTCAGGACTGAACCTAGACTTATTAACTCTTGGGTTCTTACACTTTGGGGTATTAGATGCTTGAAGATTATTATACTTTTGACACTTCTTGACAAGCTGAATCAAAGTGTTCACTGGTATAGCTACTTTACCTTGATGATCCATGGATATTACAAATTAAGGCTCACTAATTGTGCATAATTACAACCATGACCAAATGATGGACAACAGGGATAATTACTGACATAATGATAACTCGAGCTTGAAAATTATGACAATACAAATGGATGGAAACCCATAAGATACACAAATGTATTTTAACCATCCATACAATTGAATATTTGAGCACTATACAAAAGTCTTTCAATGGAACTGCAATTACATTCAACAGATCCAACAAATAGGAGTGTGTAAATTTGAATTTACTATTCTTTCCCTCTGTGAGTGCTAACTCACTAAATAGGGAATCAAAATTTTTCTTAAGAAGTTCAAATATGGTTTTCACACATAATTTTCTTGAAAACCAAGAGTGAAGAATACCTAGAAATGTTGTAGCTGCTGCAAATTGTCTTCCTGACTGGAAAAATTTGTAGATCTAGAACTTTCTTCAAATTCTCAACAGGTTTTATTAACGGAGTCACCACCTCTCTTCAAAAAGGACTGAACTTCAAGAAATATGAAGTTCTTTCACAAATAAATGTTCTTCTAAGTTACTTCCACTAACAGAGCACCACAAATCATGGAATTTTCAGGTTCACTTCAACAAATCTTCCTCCATGTTTGAAATCCTTCAGTACTTGAACTAAATTCAGAATGGTAAATCATTTGACTCTATGCAATGACTCTTAAGACTAGATTTTGCAATCAGAATTTTCACAAATTCTCCCCAACAGAGTCACCATTCTGTTGGTGACTCAGATGGGAAAAATAATTCAATAATTTTCAACCTCTAGTTATAGAAATAATTCAAAACTTTAATGACTCTATAACAACACCGTCTGCAACCAAAACTTCCGAGTTCATCCCCAACAGAGTTGCCATTCTGCTGGTGTTTTATTTTTCCAACTAAGCTTTGAAACTCTCTAAGAGGTAGCCAACCTCCATATTCAAGAACCACAAAGGCTAGTGGCCATCTGACAAGATTCAGTCAAAGACTGACATCTCCTACACTTCTAGCTCTATAGGACCAAGGTGGGTAAACCTATACAATGCCCAAAACTTAAATGCAACTATATACTGACATTGCTTCTTACAATAGATAATTTCCAATTCAATTAAACCATAGAGAGAACTGAGAACTTCTCTTAGTAGATCAATACTCACTCAACAATTGAGAGGCATAACACAACATTAAACCTCAACCGAACAATGGGGATTTAAGAATGATTTTGCATTTATAAAATATTTCTGAGATGCATAAAACTGAATAATAGATTAGTGCCAATTCTGGGCCATGGAGTCAAACTCATAAATGAATTCACAAGCAAAAAGACTTCAATCAGTGGATTTAAATTGCTAATGTTTTGCATCAACTGTTAGTGTCTTGCACCAACAATCTCTCTCTTATTATCAATCAAATTCTCCTTATCAAATCCCATCTGCACACCTGAAATCATAATCACTTGCTCAAATCATTTTAACCATTTCTTTGAAACAAAACAATGAACAGACAAAACAATCTCATGAAATTTGAGATGATAAACTCAAAGACACTTTGTATTATTGAATTTATACGAATACATGTGTATAAATACAGAGACAATTTGAAGATATTCATGAATGTGCAAACACCTTCATGATTTTATTTGCATAAACTGGTTGTATTTACTCATGAAATCAAAAAATTACAGCTTACAGACTCAACAAATAACTCAGAATTTTCAATTCTCTATCTACCCAGCCCCATACAAATTTTTAGAAACTCAGAACCCTTTACAATGAGAGAAGTAGAGAAGAAATAGAAGAATGGAAGCAACTCTAAAACTGATCCAGAAATGCCATCTGGCAGCTCCATTCCCGTTGATCAACACATTGTAAAACTTCTCTCATCTCTTTGCAACAAACTTATTCCGTCTCCAAAACTTCCTTTGTAATCAAGTAGTTTTCCAACAGAAAAATGCCCATGTGATGAATTCCACCATTTTACCCTACTGTGTAAAAATGCCTCTTTGCTCGTGAAAAACTCATATTTTCTGTTCATAAAGTGAATAAATTCACTCTACCTTTATATATTAAAGTTTTATAACTTTAATATTTATGCCTTGACCACATTTTATAACCCAGCACATAATTTTCACTTCATTTGCTCCAACTGCACATTATTCTCCATCACATAATATTTGATCATTAAGTGAATATTAAATTCACTTCACATTGACCTAGGCAAATAAAATATTTACCCAACACAGAGAAACTATTTTTATCTCACATCACATTAAAATATTCCATTGTGCAGTTCACTTCTCATGCCATTTATATTTTGCATTTTAAAAAACTTGCCTCTTAAATGAAGGCCTTTCAACTTTAATGGGTAAAAACTTTTACCCTTTCCCTATGTTTGTATTTTACATTTTAAAAGCATGGCCCTTTTTACCTTTCATGGGAAAACACATTTAATTTTAAATATTTTTATGATTAAAAAATGATGGCTTGCTGAATATTTTATCGAGCCCTTTAACTTTTAAAAAACTTCACCCATGCATTTATCTTTGTTCTCGGACCCACCACTCTAAGCAACTTTAATATGCAAATTTCCCTCACATTTATTGGGCACCTTTATTCTTCTCAACCTCGCACACCTCGTGGGCTTTTTGCTCACGTCACCTTTTCCTTGCGAGGTCCACAAGATTTTATTTTTTGTGCCTGGGCAGTGTTAAAATATTTTGGGGCCTCCCTTTAAACTTCACGCACCCCACAACTCTTCCCTAACGTCATCAAAATCTTTGCGAGGCTGGCGGGGAAAACTAAGATTTGGCTACACTATCTCCATCCCTAATGGCCATTGATTTCAATTTTTTCTTCATCGTTTTCCCTAATCTCTTGTTCATTGTGCTTGACTGCTCTTTCATTCATGGCGGCACAAGATACTTTAACAATTTTGATGTGTTTTGACTGCAAGCACAATCTGTCCAAAAATGGTGATATCACTAGTCGTTTTTGACAATGCAAGGGCGTTTTGATGGCTGCAGGCACCCGAAAATCATCCCAAACATGCTTAAAATCCCTACCCAATCATTATGAATGGTTAGGGGATGAATTTTAACTAAAAATCGTGAGAACTTTTTGCAACAATACTTATTGAATCTGCCCACTCAAAAGAACGTTGATCGAGAAGAAAACACCTCAATCTTCGTTACAAGGGAGATTGTAGAACACCATCATCCTCTCAGCATTCTCCTCGCACACCTCTCAAGATATTTTAAATATGTGCAATTCGAACATTAGGAAATAGTGAAAAAAATAATTTCGACTGCAGCCCAAATAGAGAAAATTTATTGCGGACAAACTAAGACACCTGGAGCAGCACAAATTTTCATAAGGACTTTATAATTTATTTAGAGAAAACCCATTTCCTCAAAATTCACATTGCCAAAATATTTCAAGTACCCCCTTTGTAAACTGGGCCTTCGAAACGTCTTTGCTACAACTAAAGTGCATTAAAATAATGCATCATAAGACCTCCGTTTTTAATGAAAATGGATCTAAATATGTTTCAAACCGAAACAAGAAATGGATTGTCCCTAGATATGCAAAACTTGACATTTTATGGAACACCGTTTTCGGTCCCTTCACGATCAGAAAAGGATTATGTAGCCCATCTGAACTCATCTTGAAACCCTGAAACTGAGCAGGCATGTAGACATATGACCCGAGAATGAATTGCAACAAACAACTTAAAGAAATAGATCATGAGGAAAAAAATATTAACTACCAAAGTTGCTTACTCGAACTTTCTGCAACAACAGCGTGTTCAAAACAAATTAAAACCCACCCAATTGTCAATTTGAAAAAATAGAAAATCAACTTCTGGGAGGCCGCCACTGGAAATATAAGCACATTTAGGTACCCTAAGTATGTGTGCAAGAAAGATTTGTTTGAATCATCTCCCATCAAAAGATATTAGGTGTCAAAGTTGGCCACCTTGAAAGGTTTCAGGAAGTGCAGATGCAAAACTGAATAAATTGCATTTGGTTTTGATCCGGTAAAAATAACAAATCAGCTCACAAAGCTTTGAAAATTGACATACGAGCTCATCTTGGTATGGAAAATACAAAATAATAGTTATTTTGTCATGACAATCCTCCATCTGTGAAATATTAATCTGAACAGGAGGCCATTGCAAAATTGAGTTTGCAAACAACAAAACAGTGCCAAAACCCTCCAGCTTCACTTTTTCAAAACTCTGACAAAACTCATCGTGGAAAGGTGAAAACTGACATGCACGTTCACATATATCAATTGAATGTCTACCAAAGGGTTTTGTATGAAAATCAACAAGGTTGAAATTAGAAGCCTCCAAAGTGGGTCATTCTAACAGATTCATCAGGTGCACTTCTGAAAGTGCGGAGGATTTTTTTTTCAAATGAGCACTTCAAATTTGGGAATTTTGAGAGTGCCAACACTATTAGTACAAATTTAAGCTGACTACTTAAAAATAAGTAGAAAAAATTAAGCATTTATGGGACCATTAGCTCACAAATAATTCCTAAATAAATTGAGCAGTGGCTGCTCTCCAAAATAAACTAAACAAAAATAAACTAAGCAGCCACATGGGGACATGAAGACTCTAAAACAATATTTTAGTGATTCAAAATCCCTCTATTTTTCTGCCATAGACAAGAATATCATCAATGAGAACGAGAACAAACCTCTTAATATATGGCTTGAAAATTTGGTTCATTGTACTAGGAAAATTGAAATGTAGCCGGTGCATTTTCCAGTCCCGCATGCATCATTATAAAGCTCATGTAACCACGATGAATTCTAAGGCTGTTTTAAACTAGTAACAGTCTCTCACCCTTATCTAGTGATATAAATTAGGAAGATTCTGATACTCTGGAATTTTAAACCAAAACCTGAGCAGACTCAAGCTTCAAGGAGAGTTTCTATTGCGGATGAGGTGATTTGGACTCCAAAGCAACCTGAAAGAAGAATTCTTTCTCCTCGACAAAGAAAATAGGTCTGGAAGGTATGGGGAGATGCTGACCTGGAATCTAAGATACTTCATTTTCGTAAAATGAAGAAGCTGCATTGGCTTTTGATTTTGATTTGAGCATTCTTGTGGATTGGCAACCATTGTGGAGCCAAAGAATAATAGATAAGCTGTAGCTGATGAAAGTTCAGAACAATGGAGGAGGAATTCGCTTCATTCACTATTATAAATTAAACATGGGAATTAATACCTCTCCCAAACAATAGAAACATAATTATAATTATATCGAAGGCAGTGTGCAAAATAAACTATGAATCTGATGGGACATTGGACAGATTTAAAGGAAGATCGGTTGCGAAAGGATGTCTGCAAATATGACGTGTAGTCTACCATAAGACGTTTTCTCTATCGACAAAATAGTAAGAAAGAGAACTTTGCTTGCTTTTGCGGCATTTGTTGATATGAAGATTTACCAGAGGGATGGCAAAATAATTTTTCTTAATGGAGATTTAATTTAAGATTTATGTGTAGTAGCCTGAATATTTTAGGTACTTGGTTTTGTACGTTTAGTTTGCAAGCTTAAAAAATAAGCTAATAATTTCGAATAGGCTTCTCGAGCATGGTTTGTGAAAATGGTGTCTTTTCTTTGTGAAACTTGTACTAGTAAGCACAGACTTGATGATTATGGTTTCTTGATGATGAGCGGGGTAGCTTACTCTAAATTTTGGATAAAAATCTCTAAACAGGTTATCGAGAAGATCTCTGGCAAATATTTTCTTGCAAAATTCTTCTTTCTGCAAATGTTTATGTCAAATCTACCGATGTTTTCATCCTTGCATCCTTGAATGTTGACGATATTCTGCTGTTAATATATGATGTGACTTACTAAACAATTTAAGATGGTAGATTATGGGGATCTCAATTCCTGGTTTGGATACTATCAGAGATCAAGAAGGAAAGTTGATTTTCCTAAGTCAAGAAAAGTGCATCAAGGAAATTATAGAGAAATTTGACAAGAAAAATGCATTAGGAAAATTCTAGAGAAATTTGTCAAGAAAAGTGCATTAGGAAAATTCTAGAGAAATTTGACAAGAAAAATGCATTAGGAAAATTCTAGAGAAATTTGTCAAGAAAAGTGCATTAGGAAAATTCTAGAGAAATTTGTCAAGAAAACTGCATCAAGGTAATTCTAGAGAAATTTCATATGAGCAATTGTAAATCTTTACATAATCTCACAGAGGCCAATGCAGAAATTAAATCATTAGTTGAAGGTTCAGAACAGGTCAATATGAAACTATAAAAAAGTTTGATTGGAAGCCTCATGCATGCTATGGTTTGCAATTAAATTCCAATCCAAACCAACAACACTGAAAAATGGCTAAGCATGTTTTAAGCTATTTAAAATTTTAATGGCACAACAACCCTTGCTTTGACATATGAACTCAGTGAAAATTTTCAGTTACTGGTTTTTGTTGATGCAAACTGGAGAGGTGACAAGAAACAAGCAGATCAACCAGTGATCTTTGTTTTCCAAGTAGTCCTGCAGTTACCTCGTCAAGCCGAGCATGATGGTTCTTCATTGGCAGCAAGAAACATTATAGGGTTTACAAGATATGATAACATTGGACATAAGCAGGTTTTTCTAGCTACCTTGCTAGCAAATAACAAAAGTAACTTTGTACTCTTCACAAAAAACTCCCATCACTAACAAAGCACACATGATTGAAACTCAGTTTGTGAAGGAAAGTGAATGGAGAAAAATGTTCAGAATTTGGCAATAGGTGAATTAGTTACTAAAATCATTTAAGAGCCTTTAAAAGAGAAAGTTTGTTTGTTTATCATAGATAATACTTGGGTCTGTAGAAAAAATCATAGAAGGGCAAGATGTTATGAATTGATTTAATGCTTTGTCTGGCACTTCATCAACTAATATTCCAATGTTCTTTGTTGTTTGCATAACTCCACATATGTAACTTTTTATATAGTATCATTTTATTAAAATAAGGGTCTCTGGTTGTGCTACTAAAGATAGAGCAATCCCTTGTTCTGAGTCTTCACTGTATTTCAGTTCTACAAATATATTGTCCTTTGTAGGATCCTATTGCTTTGTTGTACAATTTTCTCTTGCAGTTTTTAACTGAATCTTTTTCTTTGTAATTGCATTCTTTCAATATAAAAATAAAATAAAAATTGCTTACACATTCACAGATTGTTCTATGATAAAAAACTGATCAATTATTAATATTTGAATTGTGTCAAACAAGATTGGTCCTTCGACAAGTACTTCCCACAACAACTTGCAAACAGATTCATGTCACTGCTATAATTAAACTCAAAATATTGTATTTCAGTGCTACCCACTCGTCTTAAAACAATAACATTTCAATACTTTGACAATGTAAATAAATGTCTTGAGGCAACTAATTAGCAGTCAAGACACTGGAAAAAAAGATTCATGATTCTGATGTATGCATTGTATTTTTTGCAGGATTTTAAGATGGATAGATGAAGAAGAAGAGAAACTCCAGGAGAAAGGTGAAATGAGACCACGATCTCTAGTCATTCAAATGTCTCGTAAGTTCCATTGCAGAGCTCTCAACTTGATAACGCCATTAGTTTACTTTGACTAGCTTCTTAACACTAGAACTAAGAATACTGACATCATTCATCTCTCTTATAAGATCCAAATGTTTCTTGTTTCTCTATTTACAGTTGCTCTTTTTATTGCAGCTATAATTAATATAGACACTAGTGGTATCCATGCCTTGGAGGAACTCCATAAAACTCTAAAAAAACGTAACATACAGGTTTAACTCTTCACTCAAAATCTTGATTATCATATTAAAGGTTACCAGCTTCAAGTGAAACTACTAGTCATAAACTTTTGCTTGCTTCTTTCAATGGTAAAATCCATCTATATACTCTTCCTCATTCCTTTGATGCTCTATTGACAGCTAGCACTTGCAAATCCAGTGAAAATTGTACTTGACAAGTTTCATGCATCCAGCTTCATTGATGAACTAGGGGAGGAATGGATTTTCCTCACAGTTGCAGAGGCTGTACAAACTTGTTCAGATCGTCTGAAACTTGAATTTTGAAGAAAATACAAGCAGGGGATGCTCATCAGCTACTTTTGGACATCAATGGATTGACAAATAAGAGTAGAACCACTCTATATTAAATCTCCTCTCTTTTTTTCATTTTGCTTGCCCACATTTGCGATTTGTGTAAGAGCAATTCCCCTTCTTAGTAAAACGCACACTATAAATACGTTGGAGCAGATTGCAGGTAGGTTTTCTTTTATGTAAATTATCTTCATTGGAATGTTAAAAAAACTTTCCAGAGCTCTATGAAAAGTTCAAGGATATGGGTCTTTGTCCTTTCCTTAAGTTCTGGATGCAATCAGAACTGAAGCAAGACATCAGTTTCCCATGCTATACATTGCTTATTGTAGCTTCAGATAATTTTAATGAGTTTTTCAACAAAAATGCATTCTATATTACTTAAAAAAAATAAAAAAATTTACATGAATCTTACAACATGGTTATATCAGAATTTCTGAAGCAATCAACATAGTTAATATTTGTCTCTTCGCAACAATAGACATTGAGTCCAGTCTTCATGAAATCTTATTGATTTCCACAAGAGACCCTGTAGCCATCAATGGTATGGTGCACCATACCAGTTTGCCACTGTCATTTATAATCTAAGTGCCCTCAAGTATCAAAAGGACTTGGCTGGTGAGCATCTCCAGATTGCGTCCACAACTAGAAGGAATAATTGGAATTTTGGAAATTATGGTGAATGGACCAAGGTTGAGAACAAGAAGCTTGTAGTATGCTCTTAAGATGATGATGCAATGCTGATGTACTCTTTTTTATTTTTTTTTGCAATAGAATTTTAAATGTATTCAACAAATTCTTCTTTCATTATTAGATGATTCTTTTGAATTAAGATTAGTCTTTAAATACATCATCTTAGTGTGAAATTCAAAATAAGTTATACTTTAATTGTCTCATAATGACAATTAAAGTATTAACTTATTTTGAATTAAGATTAGTCTTTAAATACATCACCTTAGTGTGTAATTCAAAATAAGTTATACTTTAATTGTCTCATAATGATTAATAAGGGAGGGAAACATGAATCTCAAATAAAATTCAATTTGAAATATTGAGGAATCAAGTTTGTAATTCTGGAAATGATTTAGACCAAATTTGCACATGTGGATATGAACTAGGGAGATGAATGGGCAAATAAGATCAGAGTTAGATCTTGGGTCCAGGCATGATGATAGGGACATGCTAGGATGAATTTATTTGCTAACATCACACAAAATATGCCATCATACACACAAGTTGATGCATAAAAGACAACCTAGTCACCATGAGCCCAAAACAAAAAGGGAATAGAGCATGTAGGTATGCAATTTTCATCATTATATTTTGTCCTCACTTTAAGTTGCATACAAACTACTATGAGAATGCATGTTAAATAAAATCAAGCAATGAAAATGGAAAGTAAATATTTTTCAAACACTTTAAGGATATAGATTTATTTAAAGTATCAAATCATGGATGCCAATCATGTGTACTTTCCTCGCCACGAGTTCTCCATCTCAAGAACTTGCAAGCACAAAAGAAAAATTTACAGTGAATAATATTTGACAATCATTTAAAAATGAGCATAGTTGCAACTTGTTATAATTTTCTATAGAAAAGTAAAAGGAGTAGAATGAGAGATTTTGCCTATTATGAAAGTAGTAAAGCTCCAACTAAATGGAAAGGATTCTAACCAAGTAGCCAAATGTAAAGGACTTTGACCAAGAAAATATGGTGTCTAGGAATCCATCTAAATACATGACAAGATTTAACTCTATAAATAACATGATTAATTGCTTCGCTTAAGTGGAAGTGTACTCTATTTGGATATCATAATGAAGCTTTGTCTTACTTACAAGAAATGATCATAACTATCACACGTGCATCACTATAACCATAATCATGAAGAATTGTCACTGTAATAAATGAGTCTCCTAATTGGTTGTGTATAAAAGTTGCAAGGAATTGGAGGTCAAGGAAAAATGATATCATGTAAAGCACAATCATGTAAATAATTGTCAAAGATGATATTATATAAGGCACAATATTAAGCATGTAATAGATATTAAGAGATAACATCATGTAAGGCACAACTAATATTTTAAGCATTGGGTATGAGATAAGAATGTATACACATAAAGGAAACGATATTATATGCCCCTAAGGTTTTTGTAATGTCTCCTACCTTGATTTTTCCTAGAAATTGCCTATTGATCACAAATTGCAGAAAATTAGGGTTAGGGTTTTCACCTTATTAAATAAATATTTTAATGAAGTAATCTTGAATTGGGATCCTGCATTCACTACATGAACAAGTTATATGTAATTATGTATATATACATTGTTAGGGTTAGATAATTTGATTTCATCCAAAGATTATTAAAAACCAAACATATTAGAATTGTGGGAGAAGGAGCATGATGGGTCCATCCAAAGCCATATGCCAAGCCTAAGAGGGTGTATACCACAACCCTCCCCCTTGGCGACTTGTATCTACTTTCCCCATCAAGCCTTGACTCTTGAAAAACACTTGCCAACTCATAGAATTGAGCGAGGGTTTTAAGTGGTTTACTCGACTCTCTAGGTAAGTGTCCTCTAGTCCTAGGAGCCATTATAGACACTCTAGGATGGAAACTTACTAGCTTGGCTTACCTAATCCACCCTAGTCCCTTCCCACAAGTAGATTGCAGACAATCCAATACATATTCTAACTCTAGCATAGGAAATAATACATCAATTATGCTTATTAATATTATCTTATAAATCATATGCACATATAGGTAAACAATAGTTAGCAAAAAATGCACCTGAATAATTGCTTAGAACTGATTTACTTTTGATTATGTATATATATTTCTGGTATAATTTCGACTGTGAATATATTCCTAATATAATGGTCTGTTGTGTTGGATCTGTTGTGCTCTCCTCATATGTCTTACTAGCAATCGATGATGATCCCTCTGTCTTGAATGGTACTCTCTTTATATCATGGTGGAACTGAGAGACATACCCTTTCAAGCTACCCGTTTGCTAAGGGACATGACTCTTTATTGTAGTTTGGAGTAATTAACTTTATTAATATTATCCCTTATGGTATTGTTGTTCTTCCTTTATTGTTCGCCTTCCCTTAGTTACTCTTCTTTATGCGAAAGGAGTTGTCTTTTGGATGATCAGTATTATCTAACCAATTAATCTATCTTCTTCATAATTGCATCCTTTTGTCTATAGCCTTTCATGATGTAATCACCCGATAAGTTTTCCTTTTAATATTAATTTAATTGTCTTCAGTGATTAGATTATTTGTGGGGCCGTTGCATTATATTTGCGGGGGCATTATAGTCCTCCCCTCCTAAATTTTCTTGCCCTCAAGAAATTTTAGATTCAAATGGTTGAAGATCTCTTCTCCTTCCCAAGTAGCGTCCTCCTCAGGCAATCCCTTCAATTTGATCAAGAATTTAGGGATAGTCTTATGCCTTAACCGCTTCTATCTCTTGTTACTTTAGGTTCCAAGATTAGTTTTCCCTCATTGTCAAGTGGGGGTAACTCCAAACATGGGGCAACTTGTTGCCCTAACACTTTCTTCAGTCATGGCACATGAAATATGTGAATACAATTATTTGAGCAAGAAACTCTAATTCGTAAGCTACTTCCCCGATCTTCCTTAAGATCTTATAAGGCCCATAAAATCTGGGTTTTAGTTTTTTTGCTCCGCTTATCTTGATGGATAATTGCTGATATGGTTGTAGTTGTAAGAATACTAACTCTCCAACTTCAAATGTCCTCTTAGTGCAATTCTGATCGACATAGATCTTTTATTTATTTTGTGCTTGATGCAAATTTTCCTTGATGGTGTTCATAATGTCCATACTCTATTGCACAAAATCCTTTGCCCTTGGTACTCGACTTTCTTTTTGAAATCAAACTTTTGAAAGAGGTTCGTTTGTAACCATACAATGCCTTGAACGAACTCATCTTGATTGATATGTGATGAGTAGTGTTGTAACAATATTCACCAAGATGCAACCATTTTAACCATGCATTTTGTTGGCCTATGACGTAATTCCTCAAATATCCCTCTAACCACTTGTTAACAATCTCCATTTGCCCATCTATTTGAGGATGGTAACTTGTATTCGGTGTAAGATCAATCCCAGCTAATTGGAAGAGCTCTTGCCAAAATTGGCTAATGAATTGACTGTCTCTATCACTAATTATGTTCCTTGGTAGACTATGCAATCTAAAAATCTCTTTGAAAAACACCTCTACTATTTGTGGAGCTCAATATTCGGTGGATATTGTGAAGAATTGGGTGTATTTGGTGATTCAATCCACTACTACATAAATGCAATCCTTCCCTTGAACTTTAGGCAATCTTGTTATAAAATCCATTGCTCCAAGATGCTTTCCCATTTTTTATTGGGAATTGACAAAGGTTGTAGAAGTCCTAGGTGGTTTTTCTCAAATTTGTTTCTTTGACAAGTCATGCATTCTTGTACATGCTTTAGGACATCCTTATTGAGGCCTTTCTAAGAGTATCTCTCCTGCATGTGTTTGTAAGTTTTATAGAACCCTTGGTGGCCCACTAGGGGATTGTCGTGATATTCCTTAAGAATTTTTTCCTTCATCTTTGAGTTGGGTATGAGGAATATCCTATTTTTATATAGGATAAGTTATTCTCTTACTTTGTACTCTTCATTAGGTAAATTCCATTCAAGGATATTATTAGCTTGGGGGTCTTTGACATATTCTACGATGATATCATTCTTCCAATCCACATCCATACTGGTTAGGGTGTTCAAGTAGGTCAGTCTTGATAAAGCATGTTCCACCACATTATTTGTCCCTTTCATATACTCAACATCAAAATTGTAAGCTTGTATCTTTCTTACCCACTTCTATTGTCTATCATTTAGGTCCTTTTGATTCATGAAGTATTTAGGCAGTTATGATCTATTTTAACATTGAATTTTTTGCAACCCAAATATTAATGAAACTTTGCTAAGGTGTGCATGATAACCAACATCTCTTTATCATAAATTGAATAGTGTCTTTTAGTCTCGGTGAGTTTGTGGCTTTCAAATGTAGTGGGGTGCTTATTTTGCATAAGGACCACTCCAATTCCTTCTCTAGATGCATCACATTGTATTTTGAAGGGTAGTGTGAAATATGTTGAGAAAATTGTGTCTCAACTTCCAGCTCTAAGCCTAAATCAATTCAGACTTGGCTGAAAAATTCAAGTTTTAGCCTTAATTGCTTTACCGCAGCAGCCTGGCTTTGCCTTGGCGGTGCCACGGTGACTGGCTTGGCAGTTACCGCCTTACCGCATGCGGTGAGTTTACTCACCGCGGTGACCATGGTAGGCAGTTTGCGGCCTGCCTCGCTGTTCACCGTTGTACTGCAGGCAATGGTCATTTTGTCCGCGGTGGCCGCGGTAAATCGTCAGATATGTGCCTGGTGGTTTACCACCCCACCATGGGCAGTGAGCTGACTCACCATGGTTGCCGCGGTGAAGCCGCCAACAGCTGGTCAGTGTTTATCGCCGCACCGCGAGCGGTGGATCCTCTCATCGCGGTGTCCACAGTGAGCCTAGCGGTTATTGCTCCACGAAGAATGGTGAACATGCTTACCGCGGTGGCTATGGTGAGACCGCCAGTGGTGAGCTTGACGGTTACTGCTCCATTGCGGATGGTGAGCATGCTCACTGCAGTGGCTGCGGTAAGACCACTAGCGGTCTGGCTGGTGGTCACCGCCCTACCGTGGGGTGGCCTGGTGGCCTCCACGGTAGCGCGGTTTGACCGCTTGCGATTTCCTAGACTGTATACTACTTTACTGCGGTTGGGTCGATCGGAATCGCCTATAGTGCGGTAGATGGCGAGGTGAGCTCGGACGAGCTCACCGCCATACCGTAACATGATGAAATGAACTTGGTGGTAGAGCGATGTAGTCTTGGGCGAGCTCAGATGAGCTCACCGTTGCACCACGGCTGGGTCGGTTGAGCTCGGCAGTTGCGTGGTAAGAGCTCGGACGAGCTCGGATCTCGGTCAACCGAGTTGGACCAGAAAGTCAAAGCAATAATGAATGGCAAGTGGACACATGGCAATTTGACTACAGCTTGATTGGCTAAAGACCAATGTAGTAAAAGCAGTAATTGCAGGCTGACTTTAGTTGATGATAGGAACCCGATTTGGGTGGTGAAGTTATTGCTTGGTGGCTCGATGCAATCTGAGAAGATCGATTGCTTGCTTGAATGCTCGATGCATGAACCTGGTAGCCGTGGGATTGGTTAAGACATTGAATGTGATGTATGACTTGTGCAGTCGAGTACATGCTATATATGTTAACCAAAAGGTGATGGTTAGAAGATATATTGTATACTTTGACAGAAGTATTGTAATAGTAAGTAATATCTTGGAGAGCTATTGTGAGATGATCAAAGAGTAAGGGTTGATATTGTATGTAATTGATTATTATTGTAATAGAATTGTTCTTGCTTGGTGTGGTGGGTTTTTTACCTGAAAAGGTTTTCCCACATAAATACTGTGTCATCTGTGAATGCTTAATATTCTATTATCTCCTTTATGCTGTTTGTATTCATCTTAGTAGTTTTAGAAGCTATTAGAACTCATTTTTTCTCTTCTCCTCTATTGTATTAGTGTTAAGGGAATGTATTCCGCACTATTGGGTCATTAGATCCATCCGTGTTTTCCATTCAAGTGGTATTAAAGCCTACACTAGCTCATTTAACCCCAATTTTCGATGAAACCTTCCGACGAAACCTATATAATCAAATGTATCATCGGGCACTTGTGCAAATTTGCATTTTTAAAAAAAAAATTTACCCCGACGTTCGTCGAAATTTCGACGAGCCGTTGTTTTGTGTATGTTTCGATGAAGATCTTTTGCCAAAATTGGGGCGGTCCTGCAAAGTTAAATTGTGGCGGGCATAAATTGAAATGAGCTCGACTATTTATTGCGACAGTGTTTTGCTCAACGGTTTTCTTGGGGAAAATTAGAAGAAACTCAAAAAGATATCACCAGGTTGAGGGAAGTCATTGTCTTTTTCCAGAATTCATTTGTGAAGTCGGATTTGTACTTCCAGGTTTGAAAATCATATTTGAAAGCAATATCTCATCAGATTTCATTTATAGTCTTGTGCATTTTTAGAATTTCATTTCCAAATTTTAGACCTGGCTTCACAAATTCTTTATAAGGGAATCGTTTATAACTGATGGAAAATTCTTGATGGATTTGGACAAAGATTATATTTGCAAGGTTTCAATTTTAACCCTAATGATCAATTTGCAATAGATTTGGGAGCCATAGCTAGATAATATCAAAGGTGTTGGTTGTTTTTTTACTGTAACCAAGTTTATCTTCTAGACACATAGCATATAAAATCTCAGATAATACTGCCTTACAATACCATCAATCTATATTCTAACCCAATACTACTTATCAAATCCTTATATGAACATAGTCACCTATAACCTCACTCAAGCATTTTAATTAATTCCTTGAATTAAAGCCAAAATGAGAATCACACACCATAACAGTGAGATGAATAGAATAACCCTTGATCATTTTATTCAAGATAATAATATATTCATACAATGGAGATACATGACCTTGAAATGAGTAATTTTCATTCAGATGCTAGTACTGTCTTGAAAATTAAGTACCCATGAAACTAAAACCTACAACAGAATGACACCAAATGGTGCAGGAGCACACCTAGGCTAACCTCCATGTTTGTTATTTTGGCTTGTACTTGAGTCTAGCCAAGTCAGGATGCTAGTTTGTTTTCAGACCTTAGAAGGTCATTGCTTTTGTGGGCTAGGTGAGTTAGTCATTAGGACTAAGGTCACACAAATAGCCAGTGTTAGTAATTTAAGTTTTCTTAATGTTAGTTATCTATGGGAGATTAGAGTCTTAAAGATGTTCTAAACACTTAGTGGTTGTTGTAAAGATGCCTTAAGGCCATTAAATGAGTTGGTTCCTCAGAATCTAGAGGGAATAGTGGTCCTAAGAAATAGGATCAAGGCATAGAGAAAGATGCCAAATGTTGTAAAGAAGTTAGCATGGGCATGAAACTCGATTACCTTTGGATTCCCTTGAGAATAGGAAGTGGGAGATTGGCCAACAGGCCCTAGAATCATGGGGATGACATCTATTATGACCCAAGACTCGAATCTCATGACATGATGTAACTGGTAATTAGTTTTTGAAAGTAAAATAGAGAGCTCTGCAATAGTGTTTTCAAGAACAACCCGAACTTTTGTGATGACAGAGATGCTTAATGGATTGAGAGACTGAGTTTAGTATTTGTTTAGTGTTCTATAAGATTATCTTAGTCTTTTTCATTTGATAAGCAAGTTGTTTAGAGTAGGATATTTGGTGTTAGGAAAATTGTTTTGGTTTTAAGTTCTTACTGGTCCAATCTTGACCGGTCGGTGCTTTCATGGCTCCCCCATGAAATCTAGCCTTGGGAAACACCTAAGGACAGGTGGAAATGTTAGGGGAGTCATTATTGTATATAGATTTAGGAGTAGGAAGCATGAAAGAGTGGAGAGCTCTTTTTATCACTAGTTTCTAGGAGAGCAGACAGAGCCCAGTTAGAGGTCTAGGAATGTCTTTGAAGATTTCTTGCAGGGTAAAGAGGTACTGTACGGAACAAGTACAGGTTCAAGTAGGGTTTCATCATAGCTCATCATACTAGGTGGACTGAGGTCATGTCAATCATTTAATTTATGGTTTGAGTAGGTTCCAAGCAAGATTACAGTCAGTCCTAGAAATTAGGCATTTTAGCCCTATTGTCCTAAGTTGTAGGAAACTAGTGTACAAAAGTTGTCAGGCCCTAAGCCCCATTGAACCTTTTAAAACTTCCAAATGAGTATCCAAATCTGCCTTTAGGTTTGTAGGGTCTTTGGAAAAATTTAGCAAGAATTGACAAAACAGGACTAGTAAAGGCTACAAGGAATAGGCATGTTTAAGGTCTCAAATGGTGAAACCTTGAACTCGGTAAGGATAGGGTTGAAGAACCTTCTAAAATGGTTCAAATATGCGTTATGAATGTTTTCAATAGGATGGGCACCCCTGCAATGAAGAATGATGTTTGTGAGAAGCTAGCACTTAGAACTTTCTAAGTGAGGAAGAGAAATTGAACTTGTCAAATGGTGTTAGTCCTCCAAGGTGAAGCACAAAGGATAGAACTCTTAGAGAAGAGTTAGAATTGGACTTAGTTAATCATCTAAGCCAATCAAGACCTAGAGGAGACTAGGTTCCTAGAAGAGACAAGCTGGGTCTCTTAGTTGCAGTGCAAGCAAGCCTTGGAACACTCACATCACCAAACCTAAGAATAGTATCTTCATTATAATATCAGGCTCTTTACAAATTCGCTCTGCAACTTCAGTTAGACTTGACCTAAAGATATCTAACTTGCTAACCGACCATATTTTTGGTCCTGAAATCCTTCTTATAGGGAAAATGAAGGAGCAACAAGCATCGGACCAGAAATACACCTGTCACTGGTCACTTGGACCGCCTTATGACATTTCAAAAATTGGTTACAACAGTTGAGTCTTTGGAGAATCTTCTTGTTCATCTCATCCACTGGAGAATAACTCTTGCATTTGCCAAACTTTGAAAACTTGCACCAAAACTGCCACCAAGACATAGCCAAAATTTGTTATAACCATAACCGCTGAGCTGTTAACTATCAGTTGTAGACTCTATCCTATTCTTGTTCAGTTAAGTACTTTTCTACCAATCCTTGATATTCCTCATCCGTTGGCCAATTAAAATTTACCACCTAATTTACCTTTGCATTGTAAGTTGTATACTTTACTGCTACTTGATTCACCTCCCTTTCAAAACATTCCAAAAATGTGCTAGTGTTAATGATTTCATCTACCTTGTCTTGCCATTGCTGCAGTGATCTAACATTTCCTTGGGCATCTACAATATCTGGTAGAGATGTGCCACTCCAGTCATCAAAACTCTTTACCAACTCTTTGATCCTCTTGCTCAAATCATCAGGTAAGGCCTGGAAACCTTGCAGTGACTTCACAAAGTCTTGAGTAGGCCTTAATTGTTGAGGCCTATTAGCTGCATTTTGAGAATTTTATTTCCAAATTTTGTTGTGCAAGTTCAATATTCTAATTTTAGGAGTATAACAGTTGGAAATCATTGTAAAATTAGAATTTAATAATTTATGGAATTAGCATTTGAAAGTGTTTTTTGGGGTCATTAACTTCAGACTATCTTCTCTTTTGTAGGGGTGGTTGCATGCCGATTTTTTTTGGTGTAAAATATCATAATTATTATATTTTGTTATCTGTGTACGATTAAAAATTATTGGAGTGCATGTGAATTTGATATTTTTTGAAGATCTAAATATTCAAGCTTGGTAAAGAAAAATCATGTCAGATAATATTAGTCCAGAACAAAATGAAGAGACAGTTGCTAGATTGTGGGCTATATTGAAAAGAAAGGGTGATGGGAAATGTTATTGTCCTTGCAATAATTGCAAGGGCTTAAAGACGAGAAGATTTTAATCACAACAGCTAAGAAACATTGTAGGCAGCATGGTCACGTTGAAGGGGGGCATGATTATCGTCCATTGGTAAGTTGTTCATTATATGTGTTTATATTGATTGAATTTGTAAATGTTTATATTGTTTTAACATTTGATATATATATAAAAAATCACTTGATCATGATCATGGTTTATTTGTGTCTGTCATTATTATAAAGGTGGGGCGCCCTAGGGCACACGATATGAATTATCACAGCCCAGAGAATGTGGTTTTGCAAGCGGAGGAACATGGAGCTGTGAATATCGAAGATGAAGTTAATGATCCTATGGAAGAAGATGATCATACACCATAAAACACAATTGAAGATGATGGTACAAATACATTGATTCATGACACATGTAGTGGCACATCTGATCATGTTGATCGAGATGACTTTGATGATGTTCATGATTTACCTATACTTGAGAACGCATACGAACCGCTTTATGAAGGCTCCCAAACAACTCTTCTCTCTGCTGTATTGTTGCTGGTGAACTTGAAGGTTATGAATGGTTTATCCAACATAGCAATCTCATGGATGTTAAGGTATGTCATATATGTCATTTTTTTTCATCTATTTTAATTGTTGTTAGTTCATTGCTAGTAAATAAAGGATGAAGTATGCACCTTTAATATTATTTATATTAAGAAGTTATTTTTTGTTGTAAATTGATTGGTGAATTTTTGTTACCACCATCAAATATTTTACCTCGCTCATACCGAGATTTATTTGGCATTATGAAAGATATTGGAATGGAGTATCAAGCAATAGATGCATGTCCCAATGATCATATTATATATTATAAACAACATGAATTTGCAACAAAATGCCCAGAATGTCATATCAGTAGATATCGAATAGATCAACTAACGAAAAAGGTGCCTCGCAAGGTTCTTTGTTATATTCCCATTATTCCACGTATGCAACAATTATTTAGGTGCGAAAGCTTAGCACAATTTATGGATTACCATGTACGTAATAGAAGTGGAGATGAGATTCTTCGAATTCCTGCAGATGGTTCTGTATTTAGGGACATGGAGGAAAAATGGCCACACTTTAAAGAAGAACCTCATAATCTCAGGCTTTCATTGGCAGCGGATGGTGTCAATCCATTTGGAGAGCTGAGATCTATTTACTCGGTGTGGCCTGTTTTTGTTATCAACAATAACATTCCTCCATGGATGTCAATAAAGAGGGAGCACATAATGTTGGCAATGATTGTTCCAGGTATTTGTTTACATCAATTTTCTTTAACGTAGTAGCATCTCATTTGTCTTATTTGTTGCATAATGACTTATATGTTTTTTCATTTAATAGTCATGTACATGAATTTATATATATTGCAGTAAAATGGTTATAATAATTATGTAATGTTTATGTTCATTCAACTAGGTAAGTACCAAGTTAAAGATATGAATGTATATATTGAGCCTCTTATCGACGAGTTACTAAAGTTATGGAATGGCGTCACTATGTATGACGTATCTAGACCAATAGGACAAAGACAATTTCAATTCCATGCAATGCTTGTATGGATAATTCATGATGTCCTAGGGCTAACACATTTTTTTGGTATGTTATAATGTTCGACTGCATGACTTTAACGATATTTAATTTTATGAATTAGATATCATGCATGTTTTTGAAATAATCTATTCATTATATATAATTATAAAAATTAACATATTTAATCCAATTATATATGATTTGCAGGTCTTCAAACAAAGGGAAAAATTGCATGTCCAATTTGTGGTCCAAAGATGAAATCTCGTCGTTCAACAAGTTTAGGAAAGCAGGTGTTTGATGAGTATAGGCACTTCCTCCACAAAAATCATAAGTATCGAACTACTGAAAAACATCTTTTCAATGGGAAAGAAGAGACTACATCAAAACTACGAAGAATGACACCTCGCCTATGGAAGTTGGAATATAATATAATTAATCGTCAAAGTTATACATTGGATCAAATTGTTTATCTATCATTTATGATATGTTTTGAATTTATATTTATATTTTGTGATCATGCTGTAATTGACAATGATTGTCATTGTTAATTTGTTTAACTTATATGCTTCATGAAGGTCGTCAAGGCATTAATGGTCGGCTTCCACAAGGACTGAAAAGTTATCCCAGACAATTTAGTAGGTTGCCCTACTATGAGCAGCTACAAATTGTGCATTTGTTTGATACAATGCATATCAGAAAGAATATGACAAAAACATTATGGAAAATATTGGATGGAAGGCATGACAAAGAAAAAATTGTCAAAATTTGTAGTGACATTTAGGAAGCCAGTCATGCAATGAAAAATGTCATTCAATTAAATAGCGATGGAGACCAAATTAATATAAGTGACATTCCTTGGTTATTAACAGAGCAGCAAAGCAATGCTATAAAACAAGTCATACGAAAAATTTGATTTCCCACAGCATTTGCTGCCAACATAAACAATATCATAACAAAGAAAGGTGAATTTGGGTCAGGGATGAAAATGCATGATTGGCATACCTTCATTAAGGTAATTATTCTGGTATATTATATATATATTTGTATACTGCATGTACTTTTCAATGTATTATGTTTACTACTTTTGGATAAATATTAATGAAAAGATCATTTTATAATTGCTGTAGTACGTTCTAACTCTATCTCTCCTAGACAACTTCAACAACAATGTCAAACAAGTTATATATGATCTTGGAAAATACATGAGGTAAGTAGCGATATTTGTTCAATTCGTTGTATATTTTTGTTAAATCTCATTAATATATTTGTGCCTTGAATCACTTGTAGATGGTTGTCATCTAAAGCAATCCATAAAGAAGATATAAATTATTGGAAGAGAAGAATTCCTTGTCTAATGTGTGAAATGCAAAAGTGTCTACCTTCGACATTTTTCAATGCACAAGAACACTACCTCATACACCAAGTTGAGGAGATTGAATTGTGTGGACCTGTACACACAAGGTCAATGTGGATGGTTGAGAGGCACTTGAAATTTTTGAAGGCTTTGGTTAGACAAAGAGCACATCCCGAGGGTTCTATGGTGGAGGGATACATGGTATACCAGACCATGGTGTACATTACTGAATATCTTCCTAAGTTTGCAGCAAAGATCCATGTAGATCGCATTTGGGATCCCAACTCCATTGACAAATTCGAAGGGGAGTACTTGATGGGGAAAGGTAGATTGAGGAAAGTGTCAGGTAATTATAAGATCATCATGGAGATTGGTGTAAGTGTTCCAAGGCTTTCTTGCACAACTATCTAAAAAGACCTTTCCTTGTCTTCTTTTGGGAACCTAATATTTTCTAGGTCCTTGTTAGGCTTAGATGATTAACTAAGTCCTAATCCAACTCCTCTCCAAGAGTCTCACACCTTGTGCTTCACCTTGAAGGACTAACACCACTTTGTTATGTGCAAACTCTCTCCTACACTTAAAAGACTCTAAGTGCCAACATCACACAAACATTGAATTGATTGCAGGGGTGCCAAACACATTGGAAACATGCCATGTACTTCCAACTAGATCCATCTTGGAAGATCTCCAAACTCCTTTCCTACCGGTTTCAAGAATTGGTCTTGAGGAGGCCTATTTCTTATAGCCCTTGACAGAGACCTTTACTTCGTTCTTGCCCAAAATTTCCAAACAACTTAAAAAACCAATTCTACATTCGAATACCCTTTTGGATTTTCTAAAGGATTCAAAAGATTCTATACTCCTAAGTCCTCCATACACTGGTTTCCTATTATCTAGGTTAAATAGGGCTATTAGGCCTAGTTTGTAGGACCCCACTGGTTTTCTTGCTCAAACCTCAGTCAAATGGATTGATAGAACCTCAATCCTTCTAGCATGTTAGGATATGTCTATACCCTACCTGGAACTGTACTTGTTCCATACTGTACCTCAATCCCCTGCCTAAATTCTTCAATTCATTACTATTAAACCTCTAACCGGGCACTCTAAGCTCGCCTAGGACTTGACATTAAACACAACTGTTCCACTCTCCATGACTCCTAACTCTACATATGTATAGACCAATGGCTCCCCTAGCACATCCATCTACCCTCAGGAAAATCCCGTGAGTAGATTTCATGGGGGAGCCATAAAAACACAAGCTGGTCAGGATAGGACCAGTAAAACCCTTAAACCTTAACCTATCTATTCAGGACACTAAAACAACTTAAATCAACTTACTTGCAGAATGAAAAAAGTTTAATACTATCCCATGAAATCAACTTTAACACTAAATCAAAACATCCAATTCACTTAGTATCACTGTCACTCAATAACACTCAGAGTTCACATAAAAACAGAAATTGCAGAGCTATCTTCTATTCCAAAAACTTGATTACAATCTCCCTCTTTCTTGAATTCGAGCTTGCTTCATATTAGATGCCATTCACCATGTTTGTAGGGTATGTTGGTCGATCCCCCACTCCTATCCTTTAGGGGATCCTATGTAACCGAGTTGCATGCTTCATTTGCCATAATGGCAACTGTTGTCATGACAATTTTGTAACAACATTTGGCAAGTACTTTGTCATTATGCCACCTTCCTAACTCTTAGGACCTCTATCTCCTATATTTTGAGTAACCAACACTATTAAAGGCCTCATGACATCTTTCTAACATCATTCATGTGTTTAGAACACATTTAAGACTCAAATCCCAACTTAAGCTACTAAGGCTAAGCAATGTAAAAACTATTAACAATGACTAACTTTGGTGACCTTAGTCCTAATGACTAACTCACCTAGCCACAACAATGACCTTCTAAGGTCCAAAACAAACATACAATTACTCTGACTTGGCTAATGTCAGATACAAGCCCAAAATATCCTAACTATGGAGGTTAGCCTAGGTGTGCTCCTGCACCAGAGATTAATTAGAATACATTTTACATTTGGTTTTTATGTATATTGTACTTATAAATTAAGGTCGTATACTGTGGTAATTAACTAATTATACGTCGTTTGTGAATTTCATTTTTTTTGATATTGTTGGTCGAGAGTGGGATGCACTACATTTGTACGTCACAAACAATCTTGATTGGATGACGGTATGGATTGAACGATGTCAACAATCTGGTCACACATTAACATGGGAAGGTGTGGCTTCATTGGTTAAAGAAGCTCATCGTAATGGAGATTCCAATGTTACACCAAGGGAAATTGATTTAGCATATGGTTTAAGAGATAAACAGGTATGTATAAATATATTAATCACCCATATTATTTAATTATTTTCAATTATATTGATGTATATATATGTTGAGATTTTTTTCTTTGCATACATTCGGCCAAGAATAAATATGTTTATCAACTGACGATATTGCAATAAGTTTTGCATGTTTGACATATTGTAGGTGAAACACCACAAGGCTATGTGGTGCAATAGTCATAAATTTTGAATCAAAAAGTTGGATGACACGAAGAAAACTTGTGATTTTGGGATAACTGCAGTCTTCCAGGTGACTAATGTTTCATCTAGAAGCGACATACATCCAAAAGTCTTAGAAAATCAATACTATGGGATTTTGGATGATATACTTGAGTGTGACTTTAAGTCCTTCAAATTAGTTTTGTTCGTCGTCCTATGGTACAGGCTATGATTGAATGAAAATGATCCCAAGAGAACTGTTATTGAACATGATAATGGATTTACCATGGTTAATACAAGGTATTTTGAGCGAGCTGGAAATGAGCCCTATGTTCTTCCAAGCCAATGTGAGCAGGTATTTTACTCAGAGGTTCCAGGTAAAGCGGGTTGGTCATATGTTGTTAGACATGATCCAAGAGGAAGGCCGGTAAAGTATAATGTGGTGGAAGAAGAAGATATTGAAGAAATAGAAGATGATGTAGATGATGATCAGGATCAACAGTTAGTTGATGATGTGCCTGACAAAGATGTCGAAAAGGAGGAACTAGATCATGATGATGTAGGAGTTAATGTTCATGAAGATGATATCCGTGTGGATGATGACATTATCGAAACTAATATCAATGACGACGATGATGATATGACAAATCCTTACAATGTTGAATTTGGATTGGATGATACAGAGAAAGAGTTGGATGAAGAAGAAGATCAATGACATTAATTTGTATTGTCTATTTGATATTAATTTCTTGAAAGAATTATATTTGACTTATGTGGTTACATAATTAATTAATGATGTTTTTAATTTTAATTATATTAGAATATGTTCAGTTAACAGATGTAAAAAATAAGATGGATAAACCAAAAGATGAAAGCGTGAGACCACTACGTTGTTGGGTGTATGGAGTCTAATGAAGATCTATAAAAGTGTAATATATGATGGCAATAATTCAAAGTGTTTGGCACACATATGTAGTTTATAACTTGTATAAATGTTCAAGTAAATGATTGACAAACTCTACTTGAGATAGAATGACAATCCTAGTTATGTGATTCTTCTTATTGATACAATTAATACTCTTTAGCTACTGTGATTGACTAGGAGGGTTTAATCTTTACTTGAAAGAACCAAATAATCACATCACACAAATACAACAAATGCGTATCGGTAAACTGAATATATATATATATATATATATATATATATGCTTGATATATCAATTTAAACAACAGAAAAGCATCAATAGTATCAACTACTTCGAGCATGAGATGATTACAATGACATTTCACCACATAAGATAGTCATTTAATTTGCAATTTGGCAGCAAGCTCTAAGCTAAGACAAACAGACACAGAACCTTACAAACACATACGATTTAGGCCAGTGCCATATACTATTGGGGAGTCGAATTAATTCACAAATATTTAGATTTCCATAATAGGTTCAAACACATAACATATAAGATCTCTGACAATATTGCATTACAACAGTGTCAATTTCTATCCTAACTCAATACTTCTTATCAAATTCCTTTACAAACATATCCATCTATGACTCCATCCAAGCATTTTAATTTACTCTTTGAATTAAAGCAAAAATGGAAATCATACACACCATGATAACAGTGAGATGAACGCCATAACCTTTGATTATATTATTCAAAATTGTGATATGTTTATACAAAGGAGAGCCATGAGCTCTAAATATATCATTATAACTGAAATGCTAGTATTGTCATGAAACATCAAACCTTCATGCTGTTGGAACTGTCAAATTTTGACAAATTCATTATTTCTTCATGATTATTAGTCTCCGAAAAAAGATTCATAATGTAGACAAAAATATCCTCACATAGCATATTTTACCAAAATCCGATTTAAAATTGTGCCATAATGCCCCATAAATTTCATCTGACATTAAAATCTTTACATATGAAAATATTGGCATAAGTTGATGCAGGTCTCATCGATGATAATATACATATCCTAAATGTATCGGCAAGACATAGCAAGGGTCACACCAATCAAGTTATACACAGAGAGAATGCGGGTTTCTATATCTTATCGGCAAGACAAAAAGTATCGGCGATATGATGTAAGGTCATATCGAGCTAAATTAATTTTTGCCGATTGGAGTAACATAAAGTCTATCGGAGAGACTTTGGTCATCAGAGAGAGATTTTAAAACACTGCCCGTAGTGTTATTAGTCTTGCCGATAAAGCAAGGGGAGGACTCACTTGGTGAGACAAACGATGCCGGGGAGAATTCGGAAAGTCTTACCGACCCCTCGAGTTACACCGATAGAACTGAGCATACGAAGATAAAGGGTGTCGAGAAGACAATGCGCATGGTCTTGTTGAAGAAAAAGTGTATCGGTGAGACATGTCACGACGGGGAGATCTAAGAGACATCACAGCGAGTATTATTCTATCGCTAGAACAAATTGCTTGGTCTCAGTGACATACTCGATAAAGTGAACATCTTGGTGAGACAAAGTACTTTCGGAGTAAGGCAAAGAACCGTTGGCCCGATTCATTAAGTCTGAGCAATAGTTGTTTCAGTGAAAGTCATGGCGATATAAAAGCAAAAGGAAAGAAACTATCAGGGAGACTTGTGATGTCGGGGAAACTGCAAGACATCTTGGTGGGTGGGTGATCATTGAACCCTGATGTGACAGCGAGAATTTCAAAAAAAAAACTTGCATGAGATGATTACAACGACATTTCACCACATAAGATAGTCATTTAATTTGCAATTTGGCAGCAAGCTCTAAGCTAAGACAAACAGACACAAAACCTTACAAACACATATGATTTAGGCCGGTGCCATATACTATTGGGGAGTCAAATTAATTCACAAATATTTAGATTTCCATAATAGGTTCAAACACATAACACATAAGATCTCTTGCAATATTGCATTACAATAGTGCCAATTTCTATCCTAACTCAATACTTCTTATCAAATCCCTTTACAAACATATCCATCTATGACTCCATCCAAGCATTTTAATTTAATCTTTGAATTAAAGCAAAAATGGAAATCATACACACCATGATAACAGTGAGATGAACGCCATAACCCTTGATTATATTATTCAAAATTGTGATATGTTTATACAAAGGAGAGCCATGAGCTCTAAATATATCATTATAACTGAAATGCTAGTACTGTCATGAAACATCAAACCTTCATGCTGTTGGAACTGTCAAATTTTGACAAATTCATTATTTCTTCATGATTATTAGTCTCCGAAAAAAGATTCATAATGCAGACAAAAATATCCTCACATAGCATATTTTACCAAAATCCGATTTAAAATTGTGCCATAACGCCCCATAAATTTCATCTAACATTAAAATCTTTACATATGAAAATATTGGCATAAGTTGATGCAGGTCTCATCGATGATAATATACATATCCTAAATGTATCGACAAGACATAGCAAGGGTCACACCGATCAAGTTATACACAGAGAGAATGTGGGTTTCTATATCTTATCGGCAAGACAAAAAGTATCGGCGAGACGATGTAAGGTCACATCGAGCTAAATTACCTTTTGCCAATTGGAGTAACGTAAAGTCTATCGGAGAGACTTTGGTCATTAGAGAGAGATTTTAAAACACTTCCCGTAGCGTTATTATTCTTGCCGATAAAGCAAGGGGAGGACTCACTCGGTGAGACAAACGATGCCGGGGAGAATTCGGAAAGTCTTACCGACCCCTCGGGTTACACCGACAAAAATGAGGATACAAAGATAAAGGGTGTCGAGAAGACAATGTGCATGGTCTCGTCGAAGAAAAAGAGTATCAGTGAGACATGTCACCACGGGGAGATCTAAGAGACATCACAACGAGTATTATTCTATCTCTAGAACAAATTGCTTGGTCTCGGTGAGACAAAGTACTTTCAGAGTAAGGCAAAGAACTGTTGGCCCGATTCATTAAGTCTGAGTGATAGTTGTTTCGGTGAAAGTCATGGCGATATAAAAGCAAAAGGAAAGAAACTATCGGGGAGAATTGTGATGTCGGGGAAACTGCAAGACGTCTTGGCGGGTGGGTGATCGTTGAACCCTGATGTGACAATGAGAATTTCGAAAAAAAAACTTGCAGCATTCATGTCTCGATCAGTAAAAGACATTAATGGCACCACGAAGCATAGGAGATTTTGCATATCAGGGTATGATCAATTGAAATCATTGTCTCACAGAATTCAAAGCGAAGGAGAGCAAGGGAACCAGCAGAGCAATTAAGGCATTCACCTGGTTTGAGTTTGGAAGAAGTTATAGTAAGTTTCTCGTCCTCTCAGAATTCGTAAAAATTTGAATTATGGAAGGCATTGGTTCAGGAAAACTAAAGGGAAGAAAACCCGAGGAGGGAAGCCAATCAAAAGAAAAAAAGCAAAAGACTGAGTTGCAACCAGAAGGTACTGAAAGGAAGCTAAATCAAGACCTCATAGACTAGTTACCTAGTTCTTGACCTAAAGCTAGGCGTTCTGCACAGCTCAAAGCGGAAGTTGACAAATTGGACAACAAATGCAAATTTATAGGTGATGTTTGGACTCCGATTAGAGGCTATGAGTTATTCAATTTCCATTACCATAGGAGAAATCGCTTTGAGCCAGTATGCAATCCATGGAGGCTCAATTTAGGGAAATTAGTGTGCCCTAATGTTTTTATTAACGTCGAACTGGTAAAATTGCTGGCCGAGCACTATGATTCGAAAAAGAAAGCTATATGTGATTTGTCAGGGAATCCATTGATACATGTATCTAAGAATGCAATTGCTGAGGTTTTTAGAATGGAGGGAATATGCAGTGACAAAGTAGTGAGTGAAGAGCTCGATAGTGAGTTCAGAAGGATGGACACCATTTATGAAGGGTGGAGGTTACCTCTGCATAGAATTAGGTGTCATGGCAAACCTACTCTAATGGAAGACAGTGAGGGGCCACCCTTTCATGTAGACCTCTTCGAACCTTACCTAAAATATACTTACTACTCAGTGGGATAGGTATTAGGGATGGAGGTACCTGAGCATATGGCGGTTGTGCCCATGGTGATTTCTGTAGACATTCAGTACCACAATTCCAGATCATTTGACTATGCTGCACATGTTTTTAAGGAGCTGGATGCAGGTTTGATGGCGATAAAGAGTGGTGCTTCTGTTCTCCATCTCAGAAATTACTCATTGCTGATGCACTTAGTGTTGTATTTTGGACAAGAGTTAGGTTTATGGCCCTAGGAGCTGAGGATTTCACAATCCGACAAGGAAGGTAGGCCATTTCCTGTTCAATTATGGACTGCTGTTTGGGACAATAGGTTTGCCAATTCAAATTTCTTGCATTTTGAAGAATTCTTTGTGAAACCCTTGTATAGATTTTTTAGCCATCCTTGTGATTATTCTTTATCTGAACAAGTAAAAAGGTTTCTTAGGCCTAGAGATTACAATGGACCAATTAACCACAACTGGGGAGATTGGTATTGCTTAGAGAATGCCACAATGATTAGGGTTTATGGCTTTGAGGATACACCTTTCATTCTGCCCAGAACTGTCCCGGATAGAATTGCATACCTTGAAATTGTTAGGCAAATGGATTACTCCAGTGTTATGAACTTAAGTTCATATGGGAAACAGGCTTTTATGCCCAGTACATTGTGTTTTAGTGATTTCACTATATTAGCCAAGGAAGGTTATGATCTGATTCTGGACAAATTATTGCACTACAACATGAGCAGAGCACCAGTGAGAAAGAACTTTGATCCAGAAGGGTATATCCACTTTGCCAGATAAAAAGTAAATCTCGGAGGGTACCATCATGTGCCCTTTAAATCTGATGACATAATCAGAAACTTGGAGGCAGAGGAAGTTGAAGTTGTGATTGAAAAACATAATTAGGAGTTGGTGGATGCTAAGTTGTTATCCTCCATTAAGGGGATTTCAGAAATAGACAGGCCACAAAGCTCATCTGGGAAAGTTTCAAGAATGAAGACTCAGGAGTATGCCTATGTTGCCAGAGAAACAGACATTTAGGAAACCATGGATGTAGATACAAGACATGTAGACTATAGGTCTTTCATATTAGATGATGAATTTATAAAGACCTCAGAGTTTAAGACATTTTTATATAAGCAAAAAGGGAAAGAGATAAGGGGACAAGTTGACAATGTCACTCCAGGGAATGAGGATCAACTGTTAAAAAGCTTAAAGGATGAAGTGGACAAAGAGATGATTGACATGACCCCTGAAAAGGGGAGGGAGCTGCTTGAAAAGGCAGGTGTTATGATTTTTCCAGGTTTGGATATGAATTCTGCATTAGTTTTTGATAGTTTCTTAAAAGATAACATGCTACCCACAAGCTCAGTATAGAGAAGGTGACGGAGGTATACACAGGATCAAGATACAATCCTGATGATGAAACATTGATGATTTGGGCCTTGTATCCTCCTCACAAGAAATCAATTGTTATTAATACTGAAAAGGCATTCGAACATGTCATGACCCTGAAGGCTGGGGAGGTTGATCCTGTAGCGACTGCTGATATTGGGATAAATATAGCCAAGTTGAATAAAACCCAAATCCAAGCATTGATAAGGGAAAGGGAGATGTACAAAACCAATAATGAGAGGATGTTTAGAGAGAATGAACGCTTGAAAGACTTGGTAGGTGGTGTAACAGAACCAACAAGGATGCTCACTTAAGGTGAGAGTTCACATAAAAAAGACCGTTGGGAAGGGTCAACTGCATACTCTCAAGGGAGAATGGATGCATTTGCTGCAATAATAAAAAGAAGGAAGGTTGTTTTAACCACTTGGTTAAATAAACTCTGGGGAAAACATTCACAGTATGTAGATGCAATAAATGAACACAGGAAAGTGGATAGCAGAATTTAGGAAAGAATTGAGGAATTGGAGGAGGACACTACTAGTAATGAAGAGATTGAAAAATATGCCAATTGTATTATGGATAGGCACAGGGATTTCTATGTGGAGTTACAAGGGGATATGCAGGAATTGATAGAGGCTGCCAAAGATAGATTCACCAAGTTATGTGATGATGAAGGGAAAAGAAGGAAGAGACTACATGGAAAAGTGAGTGCGAAACAATACTCCAAGGGATGCTAGAGACAACCACTGCGAAATATGTGATATTGGATGCAACATGTGAGCAAAATGAGCAAATGATAATGATGGAGATTGTGATCCGCGATGCGTTGGGAGATGCTGACACTCATGAGCACCAGGATTATACGGAGCATATGTCTGCAGTCCATTTGTGGCTCAAGAGAAATTAGTTAATAGTGGATTTGTTAAACCTTTTATGCTTTAAACCTTTTTGAAAAGGCACGTCCTTTTGCAAACTGATGTATAAGTATCCGTTGTTGGATAAATTTAAGGGGTAGAAGATAGAATTAGAATAGGATAGACTGTTGTAAGCATTAAATTTTCAGAAATGATGACATTTAAGGAGACTATGTTGCATGTATGAACTTTGAAGGAGATAATGAAAGACTGTTGATTTAGTGGCTTCATTCTGGTATCAATTGTTTGTTGGATTCTTGCGATTATTTGATTGTCTCCAATTTGATGTTTCTTGGTTGTTTAAATTGAAGTATCAAGTATATATTCTATTTATCAGTACACATTTGTTGTTTTTGTGTGATTTGGTTTATTGGATTCTTTAAAGAAGAATTAAAATTCCTTTCAATAAATTACAGTAATCTGGGAATGCCATTTGGATCATTAAGAAGAATTAGATTATTAGATTTGGTATTCTGCCTCAACTAGGGTTTATCATTTACACTCTTGCATGTTTATAGTTATATGCTAAACAATTAGAGGACCTGCTAGATAGAAACCATTCATTAAAGGCTTTCATTTGACTCCGTTTTACCCAATAAGGCACTGGTCTCCCTTATTTACATTACGTTAGTTTTATTCATTTCATTTAACATCTCTTAATTGAACATATTAATTCATACCTTGATATTGCATATACAATTTATACCAAAGTAGGATCATATCTTTCCACTGTTAAATTGCCATTTGTGGATAGTTAGATCAAGTAGGAAACATAAATTGAACATATTAATTTAGTATAAGAGTCAACCAATCATAAGGAAAACATAATATGAAGATGAATTTTCTCAAATCTTGTGGTTGTAGATGCCCTTTTGAAATCTATGCAAAATGTGGGAGGATAGACAAAGCTCATGAACTATTTGACACAATGCCTTGAATAATTGTAATCTCATGGAATACACTCTAATTAGAAAAGTCTCATCACTGCCCTCATAACAATCTATCAATTTGTTTTAGTGTTCTATTGTGTTATACCCAATTTGGGACATGGGGTATAACAAAATAGACACTAAAATAAATTGAGAGATTACAATTCTTTGAGACATTTTGTCAAATAGTTCACAAGCTTTTTCTATCCTTCCACATTCTATATAAATTTTCAAAGGGCATCTACAACCACAACATTTGAAAAAAATCATCTTCATATTATGCTTTGATGGATGTCTATACCTTGTTCCAAATCTCTCATATTAAGGAAACCAATAAGGATTCTGGTGAAGGTTGTGTTGGTGTTTAAAAGACAATCCATGTAGAGGTTACAGATATCTAAGAGGTAGCCAACCCCTATCGAGGACAACTACAACCACTAATGGCCAACTAACGAGAGTTAGTAAAGGATTGAATTCTCCTACACTTTTGGCTCTGTAGGACCAAGGTGGGTAAACCTAAACATGTTCACATGAATGTCTCATGATTGGTAAGAACACTTCCTGTGTACAAATTACAATTCCTACACACTCAAAGGGATAGTGATCATCTCAAGGTTTTGGCAGACCAGAGAATGACTACCAGTACCAAAGAGCAATGGAACTGACCCACTTATTTGTTACAATACCTCCCTGAGGAGGACAAGGTTGTATTCAATTGTTTTGTGTTCAATATTTGGATATCCTTGCTTAGAACCTACAGTCTTGAACTAATAAAATGACACAAACATTATCCAGTGCTTCATGCATCCATAGGGCAATGAAGTCATACAAAACAAAATCCTTATACGATGAACCCATCTCATATAGCACTACTATCATGAGATATTTTAGCATATTAAGATAGTAATTCTTCAAGCATCTTGAGTATATACAACCATGAACATGTAACTTATTTTTCAAGCATTTGATTAACTCTTTGAGTTAAAGCAAGAAAATGATCACATTTTCAATTAACTATTGAAACTGAACAGATGAATCTTTGATAAAGCTATTCATAATCCATGGCACACACCCAGGAGAGTAAACCATCTTAATTTTATAGATTTCTTTCGATATAAGTAATTAAAAAAGCATATCACACTAATCTGCATATAAACCTAACCCCAGGATGACTTCCTGAAACAAAATGTTCATAACACTTTAACAATAAAGAGGACTGTATAACTTCCAAGCATCGGATTGCAAAATTTTTTTGACCCTTCACAATGAGCCATGAAATATCCTTTATAGAATAGGAGAGCAACAAGCATTAGGCTACATTGTGACACCAAATTGAATTTCAGCACCAAAATGAAATTCAAATTTACATTCCTTGTCATACTGATACCGTGCATGAACAAAGGAATCAAAATGGTTATGAAATAACCAGTTGAAAAACAAAATTTCATGCAAAGCACGCGCACGTCCATATCCACATCCACATCCACTTGATAGAACAACAAGAGAAGAGAAGACACGTCCAACGAACCCACTTCCAGTAATCATGAAGAAGCAACACAACCCCGGTACAAGTAACCGCTCCGAGTTCGAGCTTGTGATAGCGATGGCACCACCTCCTCTTTACCAACCTTGCGAGTACATTCCTGAATAATTAGACCTAGTGCTAATGCAGACACTGGCTCAATTGCCAAAACCTCCTCATCCACTCCCATAAGATCGGCCAGGGAAGCCAAATAGTACTGATAATCAGAATCAGTCTCAGATTCATCAGAATCCGAGATGATTATCGGGGACAAACAATGTACTGGCCTCTTCCCAGTGTTCCTAATAATAGCCTTGGGAGACATGGGAGAATTGGATTTCTTCATGATTGGTGAAGCCAGCCTTGCACTCCTTCACTTAACTAATTTACTCATGATAGAAACAAAGTGCAACCACAAACAAAAGAAAAACCTTACTGCACTTAGACACAAGAGAATGCAATGCTGATTACATACAATTTAGTTAGCATTTATAGAGCAAGCCAGTATGCAGGGTACAATTACTTGAAGGTGATTCAAGCACTTGCACAGTTAATGATCCAGATAACTATGAATACCCTCAGCAGGATGGCACTATTCGTACGCAGGAGGAAATCAGGTGGAGATCCTCGGGAGAAAAGAAACTTGTATCATTAATGACATGAGCAACAACCAAGTAATACATGCCACACGGGCAACTCACACACTTCTTCCCTATAAATGAACCGTCGATTTGGGAGGCACTTTAACAAATAGAGGGTGGAGATCAAGTCAATGGATGTTGACAATCCACGTTGGTAGAAGAATAGACCCAGACCGCACAATGGGTCCCATATAATCCCACTGGCACGAAAAGAAAAGCCACGTGCCACTCCCTCGCGAACCTCGGAACACTCTCTTGGATATTTACTTTTCCCATGCGAGGTGTGCGAGAGATCATGATTACCCTGTTTTTGATGGCTATTACTGGTGAAAAGACGGCCCCCTATCATATCGAACACCTCGGGAAGAAAACCCATTCATCCATTCACGCCACGTGGCCATATCTCGCGAACCTCACACTACTTTGATGACGCCAGCAGACAAACCTGCGAGGTCTACGAGAAGTGGTCAAGATCGAATTCTGTGATCGTACGGCTCATCTACCCTCAAATGGAACATTTAAGTGGGGATGGCTATTACCGGTGAAAAGATGACCCCCTGTCATATCGAACACCTCGGGAAGAAAACCCATTCATCCATTCATGCCACGTGGCCATATCTCGCGAACCTCGCACTACTTTGATGACGCCAGCAGACAAACCTGTGAGGTCTATGAGAAGCGGTCAAGATCGAATTCTGTGATCGGATGGCTCATCAGCCCTCAGATGGAACATTTAAGTGGGGCCCGCATTGAAATTTCTGGCGGTGTAATAGCTAGGCCATTACGCCAAAAAGACTGGCAAATCAGGTGAAATAGGGCCGGTTAAGCACGACCCAAGAGGGATGAAACCTCACTTAAGTGACCGGTCCACCATGGCAACAGGTCACCATTAAAACATAACAAGAGGGTTTTGACCGATCCATACTGAAGGTTACCCTGAGTAATTTAGAAACCCTCTAACCCCAGCTTCAATTTACTGAAGTTCCATCAGGTTGTGGAATTTTTCTTTGCATCTACCAATTACATTTGTTTGAAAGTTTCTAAAACCTTTTCAACAAATCCATTATGTGTATATTCTAAAATCATTATAGTCCTTATAGTCCTAGTCCACATCACTTTGTTTTTTGAAGAAACTAATACCATATATTTCTTATTTATGTTTTAAATTGGATACATGTTTATAAGTTTGATATTACAATTAATAATATTAATTTTGGCAAGACATTAAAAGATTTTGTTGATTTTAAAAATATATGCATCCCAATGTAAAAATGCCAACAATGGAAGCAATGATTGTAACACATAATTTTTGATGTAGTATCCAATTCAAAGGATGATGTTACAATTTAGGGTTATGATTGGGTATTTAATTAGGGTTAGGATTTAGTGTTCGGGTTAGTGTTAGGTTTAGAGTTAGGGTTAGGGTTAGGAAAATAATGTTAGGATTAGGGTTAGATTAGGGTTTATGTTTTATGGTTAGGGTTAGATTTAGAGTTTTGGTTATGGTTGGGATTAGATATGAAATTAGGGTTAGGGTTTAGTATTACAATTAGGGATTATAGTATTAGGGTTATATCTAGAATGAAGTTTTAGGGTTATTGTAATTATGATTAAGGGTTGTTTTTATATTTGGCTTAGAGTTGGGGTTAGGATTAGGGCCAGGGATAGGGCTAGGGTTAAGTTTAGGGTTATTAGAGTGAATGCAACTAATTAATAAAATAAATAATATTTAGGGTTAGGTAATTAGGGTTAGGGTTGGGGTTAGAGTTTTGGTTGTGGTTAGGGTTATAAAGATAGGATAAAGGTGAGGGTTAGGGTCAAGGTTAAGGTTTCGAGAGAAAAGGGTTAGGTTATGATTTGGATTACCCTAAACTCTAACCATAACCATAAACCTAATCCCAAACCTAACCCTAAAGAAAACACATAACCTAACCCTAATTGTAGTGTTTGAGGCTAGGCTCAAACACTATATAACCTAACCCTATATAACCTAACACATAACCTAGCACTAGAAAAAATTCTTCTCCCAAACAATCTCCTCTACTTCTATTCATGCCTACTAGAGTTGCAACATTCAACATTGGTGCTTCAACCATTCATTCAAAGCTAAGAATTTGAAAGCAGCGTTCATTTGTAATATAATTAATCATTTAACAATATTATAATTATTATTAATCTAATACAATATTAATATTATTAATAATATACCAATAATATTAATAATCTAATATAATTACTATTAATCTATATATAGATTATATATAATCTTAATATATCAAATATATCATTATAATTCATATAATGTAATATAATATTGTTATATAATATATTAATATTATAAAATTACTATTAATCAAAGTGCTTTAATATTTATGTCGAGTTTTAGTACACTATATGATAGGTTACTAAGGTGGCTCCGAGATGCACGTGCTCAAAATCGACGGTGATGTTATAATCTTGATGAAAAGTTGCTTGACGGTTATGTTCAGTATTGGTGACTTCTCAAACACAAGAAGATGTGATTTTGGCCATATTAGGAGAAGATTTAAAAGTTGATTCTAGAGCTGAGAAAAATTATCATATTAAATTATGAAGCCCCTTTCTTTGGCAAGGAGATTCCATGTGTGTTCAAAAATTCTTGTTGCACACATTTCCATTACTCATGTTGCTAAGAACCTTGCAAATCCTCATATTTGAAGATTGAAAAAATCCAAAGGTATATTTTATGGCCTCCCTTTAACCAAGGAAAATGGTTTCACAAAGTATCCTAGGAGTTTTATTATTTCCCTCATGACTATAATAGGCTTGGCTTACTTTATATTCACTACTCTAAATGGCGCCATAATAGGCTTTGCTTGCTTTATATTCACTACTCTAAATGGCACCATAATTTTTTAAAATTTAATTAACATACTCTAAAACCTAACTAAAGCAGGTTGTAGCTCATCAAATTGGACAAGTGAAAGGTCAATACCAGCATTGAGGAAGACTTTGAAGGAGTGAAAACAAGGTCAATACCAGTGCCAACGAAGAGTTTAGAGCTAAAACAAGGTCAATACCAGCACCGGGGACCAGGTTGAGGGCACTCAAGGAAAATCAACGACCAAGGGACAATGAGTACTGTAAGTTTGGCACCCCCATTCTCTTTGACCTGCAATTTTCATGCCTAGTTTCCAAAGATCTTCTCGCACATTGGCCCCCCCATTCTCGTAAAATGGTATAAGATAAGACAGAAAAAATAAAATAGCTTTGTCTTTCACATTTTTATAGTGATTACTAGAGGCACATAGACCAATTGTTCATAATAAATGAATTTGATCATACTTTTCCAATGATGCAATAGTTCAACTTTGGGGTGTATCATTTAGGCAACAGTTCAACTTTGGGGTTCATCATTTAGGCAATGACAGATCCCTACTCTTTCCATATGCTCTTTCCTTTCTATTTCTTCAAATGTATAATTTATGTCTTATATTGTATTAAAATAGTCATTCCCACAACTTGTGTGGGACACCATACATTTGTAATTATCAATAAAAGACATTTGTGAAAATTTTGTGCAATCTTTCTCTTGTATACATTTGCATAATGAATTTCAATTCATTTGATAATACTTTTGTGTATATGAATGGAACTTAGTAGAATTGAATGTGTACCTTTATCTTTATTTTTACAAAAACTATCCCAAATTTACTTGATTGAGTGAGAAGCTAAATTAGGTAAAAAAATTGGTGACATCTTCTATATGTTTGCCTGCTAAACATCCTCACCAGTTGCCTAAACTTATCCATTGGGCATGGTGTCGACTCTTGGAACTTGACAAGACTTGAGAAATAGTCTTGCATAATGTTGGCATTTTTTACAACCCAAGTAGAACCTGTAGAAGCTTCTATGAGCTTGCCATACTCAATTTTAAAAGTCCTGAAGGCACTGTGCCAACTTAACGAGAAAAATGCAACAAAACTATTATCTCTCCTACACTTCGGACTCTGTAAGATCTAGGAGGGTATCCCTAAAATATATTGTCATTCATGATGAGAATGATTTGCTCATACGTGGATAAACAATAGATAAATTCTAGTCTAAGTTTAAATAAGATAATCCTTCAAGAAATTGGCTATTTCTTAGGAGAATTCAACTCTTATTTAACAAGGAATTGAAATAACACCTAAGTGTGTTTTTATGAAATATTCGAGTGAAATTTCCTGAAGCTATAACAAAAAATACAAGAACAATAAGCAGTCAGAGTACCGGTGTCATATCCTAAAGCACAGAGTCAAACTGGAAACTGAACTACAGGGTAACTTTCATCTAGAGCATCTATGATTTGTATGTAAGGCATTACCATCCATTCATCAATACATGAATCTATTACTCTTTAGCAAATCCTATGTGCTAATTTGCATGAACTTATTGAACAACTGAAGCATTTAACAGGTCCATTGAACCAGAGCTATAGTCGAACATAATCCATAGGAAATGACAAATGAAATTTAATGAACATCATCTTTGATAGAATTTTCATTAAAAATTCATGCAAATTATTACAATAGGAGAGAAAATAGACTCAAAACAATCACAAGATTTGCATAAGTATGCTCCAAAACCCCATGATTTACTAAGTTCCCAAATAGACTCAAAGCTTCAAAAAACTAGACATATTCTTTTCTCTCTCTCTACTTGATTCTTCTCTTACGTATCTTAAGTAATTTCAACAGACCTATTCCTTGGCCCAAAATTCCCTTTTATAAAAACAAGGGAGCAAACAAGCTTTAGGCCGGAGGATACACATGTCCATTTTTTACTGGACCATTAATTCCTAATCAGTTATCTTTACATCATTTGCTTGGTAAGAGAAGAAAAGCTTAAAACAAAATGATGATTAATTTGTTACAGAGGAAAGGAAAGCGTGGTTCGAAGTATTGATTCCCTGACACCAAAGCATCTTTTAACTGCTCCATGTGCTGATTTTATTTGCGCAATTTGTACTTGAATCCGAGAAGAGAATGCATTTCAAAATATAATACCATAGGTCAGACGTGTATTTTACATGACCAAATTGCAGCTCTCATCCCCATTATTTATAATTCAAGTTCATCAATAAACATCTTTTTCCATGACTCAAAATCTTCCTCCGATGGCCAATTGAAAGCCACCACCCGGTCCACCATTTTTCGATAAGGTACATACTTTATCATTAATGATGTGGTTGTCTTGTCAAAATTCTCCAGGAAACTAATGACAAGTGATAACTTCTCTAAAGTGTTCTCCAACATGCGAATATCAGTATTTTTGCATATCTCATGAGTTTGGGCGGTCATTATATTATTCATTTGCTCCTTCCACTCCTGCAAAGGCTTGACACTATCCTGACTATGCAAAATATGAGGTAGTGGAGTCAAATCTTTTCCATCATAAATATCCTTCAGTGCTTTGATTTTGGACTCCATAGGAGCAGCAGACCCCTATAATTTTTTCTCAACAATAGTCTTAACAAATTGATATGTTTTTATGACTGTAGGATACTTATTCCCATGCTGCTTTGCTCCAACTCCCATAAATTTCAATTTTTCCATTCTAGGGCCCCATCTATTTAGCAAAGGGATAGCCAATTCTCTGTCCCTTGGAAACAATTCAAGTGCTTGCAGCATCAAGGCATACTTCGTATGAACACCATTCAGCTTACTCTGGACCCGTTTATGTAGATGCCTTAACACAGTATCAACAATTTCTGAATTATTCCTTCCTGTTGCATCTCGGATTTGATTTACCATCTCCTTATATTCTTCAATCTGCTGGAGTAACTTTTCCCTAGAAGGATCTTCGCTCGAGGTACTGGCCTTCTCAACTACAATAGGCACTTGTCCCATATTATACGAGACCATAGCCCAAGATTGAACCTGTGTAGGAGGTTGGGGTTGATCAATTGGTGGGTCATCAATGATTTGGCTAGAGCTAACCTGCTTTTGGGATCTCAAGATTTCGATTTGTTGCCTTAATAAGGCCATTTCTGTTTCCAATTCCGCCACCCTTTGCTGACTCTTATTATACTCAATAATAATGTCATTATACTAGTTCCTCAGGGTATCTCGATTTTTAGTTAAATCCTCCACGATTGCCCTAGTAAATTTGGAAACATTCACAACCATGTCAACAACCTCCAAGGTAGGGGTATCATCAACTCTCTTCACAATCAAATGACCACTAAAATCGGATGTTTTAGCGACAATAGGTTTTCGAGACCCTGTAGATAGTGACCATATTGCTAGAGAATCCCACTCTTCACTGAAAGCTGATCCTTTAAGTGCTAATGCCGCCTCCTCCTTTGTTGCAAGAAGTGGTTTATTTGCCCTTCTTACTGTATCAAATACTACAGCATCAACAATATCCCATTCAGGGAGTAGCAATACCCCACACTTTTGAACCAATGTTCTGCCCTGTTCTAGTGTGATTTCCTTAAACCTCTCCTTCAATTGTACTCTGACATTTGACTGAATTACTTGCTCTGGAAGCTCTAGGTGCAAACTTCTCTCATGTGCTACCTGCTCAGTATAAGATGATAGATGAGCTCTCCATACAAAATATTCAAAAGCATGGGTATGGATAAAAGAGTCATCCATCATGAATTCTTTGCAGGCTTCCATTCTCAAATCATCACTATTTGTAATTCCTTTAATCTCATCCTTCCCCAATCTTAGGGTGATGGCTCCTGAGCTCATTGCAATGTCAATCAGATCTAGTGGCATTTCTGGATTTATTTCATCCGAAGTTACAATAATATCCTCCTCATCATTACCTTTCTGGCCAACATCCCCCATACTATCAGTTCTAGGCCTCTTTGGGGATGATGTGCTAATCTGTTCTGAACTCTTCAGAGGTGAATCCAAATCAATAATACCAGATACTTATTTCCTTAGGACGGATGATGCACCACTCATCATAACTTCCTCTGTCCTATTTCTTTTCCTTCTTGAAAACACTTTTATTTTCCCTTGAGGCTGGTAGGTAGGCCTTTCTTTGATTCTTATCTCAAGGTGTTGCTCAGTAACATGTGACTTTCCCTTTCCTTCTACAATCCTTTCCTCCTTCAAGACTCCTACTATGCTCTCAAAATTATCAAGAACATAGATTGCCCTGTTGAGCTCATCTTTAGCATCAGGTATAGGATCAAAACCAGGTATTTTCTCTTGTTTACTTCTTACCATTTTTGAATAGGCAATGTACATTGCCTTTCTCTCATCCTATAAGTCCTCATCAAAAATATTCTTAATGATATCTTCAGGATACTAGACATTGTGAACAAAGGTTCCAGTCTGATGTCTAGCCTTCATTTGGGAGATAAAACCCTCAGGATCATAATTCCTAGGGCGCACAATATTCAATCTATATGGCTTGAGTAACAAGTGTAAATTTCTCCACCCTCCCTTTATCATAACAAAATCTGCAAAAGCTGTTTATTTAGGGAAAAAGGTTCCTTTCTTGTGTTCAGCAGCCAAATGGAAATCTTGAGATGCTCCCAATTGCCTCATAATCTCTACAAAACCAAGTCTGAGAGGAACTTCTTTAGGTAGGACAGATGGAATGGCATTGGTGCCAAAGACCCTGAAGATTGTAGTATTGTGATTGGGGATAATATCACCCCAATTGTGGGTTAGATTCAGCTCAGGCCTCCTCTCCATAGGTCTTAGAAATTCATGAATTTATTTTGGAATCTTGGGTGGATCAACAACTAAATCCTTCCTTAACTTAGATCCAATAATATTATGAAAGGTGACATAATCAAACTTATGATCATTTTTGTCTAAGACCCTAGTCCAATATTGGACAGGCATTTCAATATCTCCTTCCATCTTCTTCAAATCCATATCTTTTTCAAATGCCTTCTGACCACTATATAAAAACATATGAATCAACAGTGAAAACCATCTGAATTTTACCCAATTCTTTCCCAGCTTCAAAGCTGCTAAGCCAAAATCTATGTTCTCTGCAAGGTAAGTGGCAAAGTCATATACCACATTATAACCAGGGTGTTGGATGTTGACAACCCTATACATTATCTCTATAGGCACAAATGGTCTTCTTGAAATGAGGGGCGAAGTAGTCTACCGGGAAAGATTCATGCTCATTCTTGCCAATAACAACCTTTTTCTGATTCTTCCCTCTTCCCGAAACAGCCAAATGGGGTATCAAAAGGGATTTCCTTATCAAACCCTTAGTGTTTCTATATTCTTCCCTAAAGACCCCCAATTTGATGGGAATCATATCCTGGCTCCATTCATGTAAGCCAAAAATCTCTGCAATTTCCTCTCTGGTTACTTTAATCATAGGCTTTCCAAGATGTGTTCTGATAATTCGAGTCACAGGATCGTACCTTGTAGCAATATCTTTTAATAAGTCTACATATTCATAGACATTCGGTACCACCAGCTTACCCAAGTCTAGTCTCCATGGATTACACAAAGGAACATGCAAATTTCTATTTCCAAACCAATTGGAAAAGAGCTACCAACCAGTGTATGGCAATTCGACATCATGGATTGTACATTGTTTGTCCATTAAACCTTCATGAATCACGGGTCCATAGAACAATATCCTTCCTTCTTGCTTCTTGCTTGTAGAAGGTTTCAACATATCAATAATATCTTGTGAGTAACCCCTAGGCGTAGCCTGGGGACCAATAGTTCGTGCCTTGGATGCCATATATTTTAAACAGAAGGGGATTTGAACTAGGGTTTTCTTAAAGAAAAAAAAACAATTACACCCTATTCTCGACTTCCATTACATAAAACTTTTTTATATGCACACAAATCACTAGCAATGACCTATATAAGCTCTAACAGCCAATTCACTTAACAATTCACTAGGAATCGAAAAGGACACAATCACCAATTATTTAATAGGCAACGCTAATATATTTTGAAATTACAAAAGAATGCATTCGTATCACTTACTATTTATTTTGCAGAGCGTCAACTATCACGATAATGGAGAACTGAGATAATAGCCACTTTTCTAAACACCGAATAATTCTTATAAACCAGAATACAACACTGAAATAGCAATCCACTGGTTATTTAGCATTTAATTACGTAGGCTGAGTCGAACTTGACCATTACTATTTGCTCGTGCGAGATAGAATGACTATAGTACAACACCAGTTTGTTTGAAAACACGCCGTTGATCAAAGATATAGTTGGCCAGATGGACGGTCCAGATTTGGTCAACAATAATTTGAAAATGACACATCCTCCTTCCAGTCAACAAGCGAGCAAGAATATTGCCCATTAGGTACCACATTAGCATGGAACGGGTCTATCAGTCAGCACTCAAAAACTGGCCCCACCAAGTTACACAATAGGTGGCAGCATCTCGCAAGCCTCGTAGCATTTTCTGTGATGCAAGCACAAACCTTGCTAGGTGTGCGATGAACGGTCAAGATCGCAGTTCCTACATCCGTCGGCTAATACAAATCTGCACATGCAAAATAGTTACCTTAAAGAAAGGGGACCACTAGGCAAACGGGGAAATAACCCACGGGGTCAAAAAATAATTCAAAGGCTATGTTGTAAAGGTTAATAGGTCGAAAACCATAGGGATGCATAAGTCAAAATGCAAAATTGAAAGGATAGGTAAAAGGGGCCGGTGAAGTGATGGCCAAAAGGGATAAAACACGACTTAAGTGATTGAGTACTGCTGATAGCAAGTCAATGGCCAGAAAGAAAAAACCCCCAAATACCAGACCAGTAGAAAAATAACGAAGATAAAACCACCCCAAAGGGAAGGAAAACAAAAGCTCCACCACATAACACCTACCAACCTTATTCAACCTACCAAATGACTCAAAACAAACTAACTGTGCAAACAAAACTTATTCACTTAAAACAAAAACTATCCTAACCTAGACTAACTGAGGAAAGGAATACCTAAATAAAACCATTAACTGGTTCATAAAAGTAGCTACACTTTCTTTGCAACTTGTAATGCTCCATATGTTTGTGAGCATCAAAGAGGAAATGAAGAAATGATAGATGTTTAACCAACTATTGCAATGCCTCATAAATGGAGAAAACAAATCCACAAATCCACTTACCATTCATGTTATCTTAAAATGGATAGGATAGTAGAATAGAGTCCTCATGCTTGGGTGCAATAATGACTTGTGATGCATTGCTAGTTTGCATCCTAGTTAGATGCCTGATAGGACATCCCCTTGAAAGCTTTAGATTGGTTTTTCCTTTTTCCTCTTTTGGTGTGATCATATCCTTCATCTTACTCTTATGGTGCTCTTGTGGTACAAGAAATTGATTTGGAACTTCATGGTTTTCTTCTTCTTTCAAAGAACCCAATAAGGTTGATATAATATTATCATCACTGCATTCTTCAAACCTTTCTACCTTTTTTATGGTTGTCCTATTTCATGGCTAAGTTTAGACAAGAGAGAAGGAAAAATAGCTTGCTTTTATTGATTGAAAGGTAAAAATACAGCTGAGTACAAGTCCGTGAAAATGAGTTACGATGCTATCTTTTTCTTGAAAGCTCCAAAAATGAGCTACAATACTTGCTGAAAGAAGAAAGAACTAACTCCAAACTATCATTTGAAGTTACTTTATGCCTGCAAAGACGCTGCACAAAGATGTTAAGTAGATTTGATTTGTGATGGACACATTTGGACGGTAGTAACAATAACTTGCAATCTATCAAGACTTGATTACCTTATAACCCGTCAATTTCTAGCGATAAAATGATAAATTAATCATAATGTCACCTTCGGATCACATCACCATGAAAGAACTTCATCCAACATCCTTATGAGTGCAGGCACCACAAAATAGGTATTTATCAGATTTGTCTTCC
>CM021101.1:308340040-308498961 GCA_007115665.2 Sequoiadendron giganteum
TTTGTGTCAACGAGAGGATATATCACATAACACCATCGTCATTACATGGTTTGGGCCTATTTTGCATGGACGGCATAAAATTCTGTTATGAAAAAGTTATTGAGTTGATGGAGTATGTTGGATCCTGTTACAGTTACAAAGATTGGATGCAGCTGGTTCGATATACACGAAGTATGCGTAGGTATGCACTATCAGCAAATTATATATAACTAAAAGATAAGGATCAAAATAAAGGAGTGGCTAGGTACATTGATGAGAGGACAAAAGCATCAGGGAATATTGCAGGGTTTATAAATAGTACACTACCTGGGTCAACAAATAAGCAACCCAATTGTATATTCAAGGCACGAGAGGGAAACCGTGTATTCGTATGTGCGATAAAATCAATAACTGCAGGGGAAGAGTTGCTAATCGATTACAATTTGAATCGCTTAGATACAAACACAATTACTATGGGGGTGGTATGTACTATATATATACCATTTTACCTAACCTCCAATTAATGACTCCAATATACCATTTTATTATTATGTTTTTTTTCGTAAGTCTATTGGTTTCATTTCGGTAATGTTTTTTATATTTAATTTTTGTCATAGCGGAAGATTGATCATACGAGGAAGGCTCTGGCCTAGAGCATAGATCGTGATCCATCTTCAGGCGCTTCTATTTGACAGGTTTACATCATTGTAATTGTACAAATTAGATACGAGCAAAATGTTTTATTATTATGTTTTTTTCATGAGTTTATTGGGTTAATTTTGATAATGTTTTTAATATTTTTGTTGCAGTTGGTTGATCGGGGAAAGGCACCGGCAGTACAGGAGAGCATCCATATGGAGGTGCAGTCACTATTATGCGATGATGACATCGCATTTTCCACAAACCCTGTGGATATGATGAGGAAGGCCCAAAAAAAATGCAATCGAGAAATCCTTCAGTTGGTATTCGTAGTGCCTCAAACAGATGAGATAAGAGAAAGGGTTAAAATATTGTCTTAGAGAGCACAAAACTTGGAAGTAAGCTGTCATGAGATCTTTAATTATAACATAAGTTCACTCATGGTTTTATATTTTGTACTCTTTTATGTGATGAACTAAAATATGTGTTGTTTTTACAAGATTATTTGCGTCCTCATGATCATGCTGCTGGCCGTGATCAAGGTACTGCAAGTGTTTCCCGAGAAGTAGGGGATGGTACAAGTGTCAATCTTGATCTTCCTGCGCATACAACACATCATCCAACCCCATCATTTGTGCCTATATTGTCGTCTGAAATGTCGGCAACACATACCATGCAGGAATTCGATAGTCCACCCTCTGGCAGCGAACACATGCCACTACATGTGTCAGTACCTATGGATGCAGAGGCCACTACTACTGGTGATGTTTTAGTAGCATTTCTTGGATCTTCCCGTATTACTAGTATGGGAACATTACTGGTCACATTTGTGGTGACCGATGATTTCCTTCCCATAAAGATAGAGAAGGTCCCAGGTACTTTAAAATGTTTTAATTATTATTATTATTTTTTTAAGTAAGTGCTAACAATGGGGATAGCGCCCTATTATATTGATTTACAAAATGGCAATATTTGCCTACATTATAATTGCAAGAAATGATGTTTTTTATAAATATCTAAGTGATATTTCATTGGAGCTCTTCGGGCCCACCATACGTACACGGTGGAATGCCCGAAATCAAGATTTAAAAGATGAGCTCATTAACTGTTTAATTGTGTTGTTCGGTGATAAAACATTCAACCGAACCAAGGTCCTTAAGAAAGCTGGTACCTATCTAAAGTATGTGAGGGACCAATATAGGTCACATTTAGAGAAGAACAGAAAGTCAATCGTCCCCCCATGATTTCGGAAAGGGAGTGGAAGGACTTGGTGTCAGATGGAAAGGAGAAGGCTGAAAAGAAGAAAGGAAAGATACTACCGGGCCAAGGAAGGTATGTAATACTATCAACAATTTAATTATATACTGATTAATCTTTCTTTTTACATAATTTAACGTATTTCAAATTTTTCATAGGCTGCTCGACACATCAAAGGCAACAAAGGAAAGACTAGAAAAACACGGGCAACACAAACTTGGCTCTAGTGGTTATATGAAAGTAGCCACATGATTTGTAAGTATCAATAAATGAAATATTGCATCCAAATAATAAATTGCAAACAATTTTGGTTTTATCACATCATAGAAGCAAAATTCATGATCGCATGCAAAAATGCAGGGCTTTGATTTCAACAAAGTGCCCACACAAGAGGACCTAAAGATTGCCTTCGACCAAGGCTATGGAGCCCTGACTGAACAGCTAAGAGTCTCAACTGGGCAAACACAATCTTCCACTGCATCCAACACATAGGTAAATAAACTCAATAAAGTTTATTTCAAATTGAATACTTGTGCAATCTGTTCAATATTAATTTCCACCATAATAATGTGCCTATTTGTTTTACAAAGATAAGCAATGATAATCCTACACATGACATTGGAATGCAGCCTGGTGAGGGTGGAGCGCAACCTGTCGATGAAGGCCATGGTGTGCATCCCGGTACTAGATGTATTCATGTGCTATACAAAATGTAGTATGGATTAATACAATTAAACATCTTTAATTGCATTTAGTGTATTAATGAATGTAACCTTTCATGTTTCAACTTTAGAGCATGTAGAGCGTGATCAACATGTTGAGCATGATTAGGGTAGACAAGATCAGGAACATGATGTGGCTCCATCAGGTAAGCAGGACCACTCTAATGTTCTTTTAAATATTTTTAATTGCAATTGGTGTATTAATTAATGTAATCTTTCGTGTTTCAACTCCAGATCAGGATTTAGAGGGTGTTCAACATGTTGAGCATGAGGCTATAAGACAATATTAGGAACATGATGTGGCCCAATCAGGTAAAGAGCACCACTTTGATGTTCTTTTAATTAATGAAATACGTGTAACAATAATAATAAAACATATCAATTTAACATTTCTTTGCTATTGCAGCAGACCCCCCCTTGCAGCCGCATCCACACGGTTGTGAGTACACAACTAGGTGTACATTAAGATCATGAGCAGAGCTCGAAACAACTCAAGGGGGGACAAATGGTTTTGAAAATGATACCCCACTTCAGCTTTTTTTAGCTGCAAAAAAGAAAAAAAAAAGTGATTGTAATCATATTATGACAGCCATATTTTTGATAATGTGTAAAAACTGAAAAAATGAAATATGTTAATGAATGAATCTGAATATGTTAATGAAAAAATGTTATATGTTAATGAATGAATGTTATATGTTATTAATGGATGAATGAATGATTAATGTTATATGATCGGGTATGGGGAATTGAGAGTGATGTGAGGGGGGGGGGGCAGAGGGAAGGGCCAAATGAGCTTCCACCTTCATGTGGTTGGCCCTGTTAAGTAGAGATTATTAAACTACTCTCAAAACAAAGAGAAGCTCAAAAAGGTAAGTAATGCACTTTTCAATATAAGAAATGCATCGTTTGAAGCATCAAACCAATCTGCAAAGATGAAAGAAAGTGCTAACTTTTCACTATGAACATTGTGTTGTGTGTGGATTTGGTTTCAAAGCTCTGTTGATAGAGATGGATTGTATGAAAGCCAAGAAAATAGTTATCATTATTGCTGCTACAAACAGGCCTCAAATCATTGTAATAGTCTTGATCTTTCAACGAAAAGGTTTTTAAAAAAAATGCACTTTCTCGTCGAATTTACGATGAACCGAAAAAACGTCCGACAAATTTACAATGTATCCGACGAATTTTTGCCGTAATGACTTGCCTATTTCGTCACTCATTCGACGAACTTCTTTCGCTATTTCAATCTAAACTATGTCGCCAAGACTCTTGCCGATGTAATCTTATCGACGTCATATAGCTGCTCGAGTAGACATTCAGAACTTACTCCGATGATATATGTCTTGCCGATATGCTTTCTTCGGTGAGACAATATGTCTATCTCGCCGATGAAAAGTTATCGCTGAGACAAAAAACCAATCCTCCTGATATATCTTCTCAGGCAATTTTGATCGCTGTAATAGTCTTGATCTTTCAACGAATAGGTTTTTTTTAAAAAATGTGCACTTTCTCGTCAAATATACAACGAACCACAAGAACGTTCGATGAAGTTTCGCCATAATGACTTGCCTATTTCATTGCTCGTTTGATGAACTTTTGTCGCTATTTCAATCTAAATTATGTCTCCAAGATTCCTACCGATGTAATCTTATCGGCGTTATATAGCTGCTCGGGTAGACCTTCAGAACTTACTTCGATAATATATGTCTTTCCGATATGCTTCCCTCGTGCTTTGTTGATGAGACAAGATGTGTATCTCGACGATGAAAAGTTATCGCTGAGACAAAAATTCAGTCCTCCCAAAATATCTTGTTAGGCAATTTTGATCGCTATAACAATATTGATCTCTCAACGATATTGCCAATACGTAGAATTTGTGTCGTAATGGCGATGCACATACATTGTTAATCTGACGGTTTGGTGAAGGTATGCCTCCCCTCATCCGGGCACTGTTCATCGCGCGATCGACGAAGTTGGCGTCGCAGTTCCGATGAGCGTGCATCGTGAGGTCGACGTTTTGTAGCCTATCGGGATGTAGACGAAATTTGAGTGATGACGCTGACTTCTGTTAATCATCGGCTAATCGACAATGTTTCATCGAGATTCTGACAAAAGGCCGTCGAAAATTGGGGTCAAATCCTATAGTGCTAGCCAGTTGTGTTATCCTTGTTGGAAAAGGTCAATTTTTTGTGCTAATACTATTTCAGTGGGAGTCTTGCATTGTTAAAACTTGTTTATGTTTGAGATGGCGAGTACATGAGGTAGAGTAGATATTGAAAAGTTTAATGGCAGCAACTTTGAGCTATGGAAACTCAAAGTGGAAGACTTGCTGGTGGATAGAGACCTTTGGATTGCAAGGTCTGGAACTAAGCCACAAAGTATGATGCAAGAGGCTTGGGATCTTGCTGATAGAAAAGTAAGAGGTTTGATAAGACTGAGTCTAGCCGATTCTGTACTCCTGAATGTCCATGAAGAGACGTCTGCAGCTTCATTATTGAAGAAGCTTGGTGATATTTATCAGGGAAAGTCTCTGGTAAATAAGTTATTTCTTAGGAAGAAGTTGTACTCCTTGAAGATGGAAGAAGGTGCATCTGTTGCAAACCATCTGAACTCATTTAACATGAGTGTTACTTAGCTGGCATCTGTACATGTAAAGATTGAGGAGGAGGCTCGTTGCATGCTCCTATTGTGTTCGTTACCTAACAGTTGGGATCATCTAGTGATGGCTATTGGAAGCACAACCACTGCATTCAAGATGGATGACGTGGTTGCTTTGCTTCTGTCTGAAGAAATGTGAAGGAAGTCTTCTGAGATGGCCAAAGAGGCTCTTGCTGTTCAAGGTAGACCAAAGGAGAAAGGCAAGAAGAAAGACAAGAAGTCAAAATCCAAATCTGCAGGGAGATCAAAATCTCCTGGTAAAAAGTTCAAGGTGAGATGTTGGAACTGTGGGCAACCTGGTCATATTCGGAAGGACTAGAAGGAGAAGAAGAAGAAGAATTATTTTGACAAAGAATCTTCTCAAAGTGATGCAGATGCCTTCATTGCAGCAACCTTGACAACTCAAGCATCTGATGATGTCTGGCATGTTGACTCAGGTGCGTCCTTTCACATGACATCCAATAAAGAATGGTTCTCTAAGTACGAGAATTATGATGGTGGAAAGGTGTACCTAGCAAGCGATTCAATGTTGGGATCGTTGGAAAAGGAAGAGTCAGAATCTAGTTTCCTAACAGGAGAGTCAAAGGTATTGGTGGCGTACTGCACATACCAGGTCTTTCTCGTAATCTTATTTCTGTCAGTAAGTTAAATGATGTTGGTGTAGAAGTTTCTTTCTCAAGTAGTAGATGTAAAATGGCTAGAGGTGCAATGGTGCTAGCTAAGGGTGTTCGTACTGGCACTCTGTATAAGTTGGATGCACGTCTTGTTCAATGTAACAATGCCTCTGTAGAGTCATGTAAATTAGTCCCTGTAGAGAAAGATGAAGACACTTCTCTGTCTGCAAATGCTTTGGAGGTAAAACTCCTAGCTGAGAATACTATGATGTGGCATCATAGACTTGGTCACATAGGTGAAAAAGGTTTAAAAACCTTGAAGAATAAAAATCTTGTAGAAGGGCTTGATGATTGTAACCTTGAGTTTGATTTTTGCGAACATTGTATCTATGGAAAACAACACCATGTTTCATTTTACTCTAGTCCTCATAAATCTTCCGACATACTAGATTATGTTCATTCTGATGTGTTTGGTCTAGTTAATGTTTCTTCATTATCAAAGTCTAGATATTATGTTTCTTTTATTGATGACTATTCGAGAAGGGCATTTGTATACTTTCTTAAAAGTAAATCAGAAGTGTTTAGTCGGTTTAAAGAATTTAAATCTTTGGTAGAGAATCAGATAGGAAGGAAAATTAAATGTTTTAGGATAGACAATGGCGGTGAGTTTTTTTGTAGATTTCAAAAGGTATTGTACAGATCATGGAATTAAAAGGCATAAGAAAATGCCTTACACTCCACAACAAAATGGAGTTGCTGAAAGGTTGATTAGGACACTGATGGAAAAGGCAAGGAGTATGCTGAGCAGTGTTGGTCTGGAGCAGAAGTTTTGGGCTGAGGTTGTGGCTACAACATGTTATCTGGTAAACCGATCTCCTTGCTCTTCTCTTATTGATAAGACGCCTTTGGAAGCATGATCTGGTAAGAAGCCCTCTCTAAGGTACATTTGTGTCTTTAGCTGTGAGGCATATGTTTATGTGCCAAATGAAAAGAGATCAAAATTGGATAACAAGGTTGTCAAGTGTATTCTCATCGGCTATGGAGTTGGTGTGAAGGGATACAAGCTTTGGAACCCTATTACTGAGAAGGTTCTGTACAATAGAAGAATGATATTTCATGAGCTGAAACCTTCAATAAGTGATCAATAGCTTGAGACATATCAGAGTGACAAGAAGAAGGATGCAGTTAAGATTCCCCAAAATCCAAAAAGGGAAGAGCTGCATGGTGTACCTAAGACTGAGGAGAGTTCAAGAAGCTCTAGAAGTTCTGATGATGAAGAACCACAACCTCAACCTGTAAGAAGGTCTACACAAGAAAAACGATAACCTAAAAGGTATGGTTTCTCATTGTTAGATTCGAACTGTGCTTATGCCTTAATTACTAGCATTGATGAGCCTAGGACTGTAAAAGAAGCAATCAACACGTCTAATTTGAATTATTGGCTGGAAGCCATGAATGAAGAAATGGATTCATTGAAGAAGAATGAAACCTGGGATTTGGTACCATTGCCAAAAGAGCGAAAGCCTATTGGCTGTAAGTGGATATTCAAAAAGAAAATAGGTCTTGATGGTATTGTTGAGAAGTATAAGGCACGTCTGGTTTTAAAGGGATTTTCCCAGATTGAGGGAATTGATTATGGAGATATATTTTCCCCTATAACAAAGTTGACATCCATCATATTTTTGTTGTCATTGGTAGCTCTGTATCAAAACTGACATCCATCAGATTTTTGTTGTTATTGATTCTTTCAGTCCCTCCATAAATAAGTAGGTGAGTCTCCCTTGAGAGATCTTGAGTACCATGACAACCAATTTCTGGAATTTAGTGGCATAGTGTTCTACGGTTCCATATTGTTTTAGTTGGGTTAACTCTTTGAAGTACCTGTTAACACGTAGGATTGCACCCGAATGCAAAGCTGACAAGCTCAACAATCCTATGTAACATTGAAACACCTTCGAGCCTGTGGGTTGCTCATAATGAAGGTGAATCTCTAGATTGTGGTTTGGTTCCCCTTTTGATCTCCTAGAAACTATTTATTTTGATGGGAAAAAGGAAGAAGGATAACCTATTTGGAATGGAAAATTAATCTAGGAGGTGATGCACTGATAGTGTAACTAGCATTCAGAAATGGCTCACAACTATTCTTCAATGAATCTGTTCACACAACTCAGTTTGGGAAATTTAATCACATAAGTAGTTCATAAAAAGTCTTGCAAGATCTGATTCTTTGAAGGAAAACAACATTTTCACAACTCAGAATGTAAGACAATACAAAGGCACAATTTATAACCTATGATGGTTAACCAATTTTGTGTATATGTAATATTGAACGAGATATAAATTTAAAGGTTTTTTTTTATCAAAAACACATTAAATTTGCATCAAATCATTTAAAATGAAAAAACACCTAAAATTGAGAAGGTAACACTTGACTATATTGAAGTATGGAAGGAAATTTCTAACAAAAACACGATAAAATAACCTGCTACTATATCATAATTGTAAAATAAGTCTGAGCTACAAAAATTTCAACCTCTCTGAATGTGTAAGAGAAGGCAAGAAAGCAAGAACTGAGAAAAAACCTAAGTCTTTTCTCCTATATACAAAAAAGAGTCTCTAAGTGACAAGAGGTGGTACTTGTAGTTAACTGCATCTGAAAATATCTCCCAAAATCTCTCTCCATGAGCAAAAATGAAAAGCCCCACAAATAGGAGTCAAAACTGAAGTAAACTGAACAAAAATAGGCTCAAACTCCCTCTTACAATTATTTTGACCAAGTTGGACTCTAAAATCACTCCATTTAACTAGAAATCAAGGCCAAACTCTCCACTTTAACTCTAAATGCATGAATCACTCAAACTTCACTCTATTTATTTTAGAATTTGTATGAAAAAGAATCTCAAAGGCACTCCAGTTATCCCCAACTCCTAATTCTTGGATGATTTTGAGATGAAAGTAATCAATCTAAATAAATATTAAAGCAACCGATTAAGGATTACTTTAACATGCGTTATGGATTATCCTACTCGCTGCATTTGCATGACATTAATTAAAGCAATTTATATTTTGATTTCTTTAATAATGTTTACATTATTATTTTTGTCTCAAAATCATGAAAAATATAAGGGGTAATGGTTTTGTTTAATACTTGTGCAAAAAAGTTTATAACAAAGTAAAAAATATCCCAAAGAGGGGTCGACCAATACATAGGGCATAAAGAAACCCTAGAACAAAATCATGACCTCATATGTTAATCCAAATTACTTTTCACTTTGCATACTTTGGAAAATTCTAGCTGCCAATAGAGGGTTTTATCTGGAGCTTTCATGGAGTCTTCACCACACGTTTGCATGCATTTTTCATGAGAAATCCATAAAACGAGCTTGGGTAAGCTCTTTGTCTACATAAAAACTGCTGTTCTTTTCAATATTTGTGGGAAAACGCCTGTTCTTGAGCTCTATTATGCAAAAAAGATGGATGTATTTTGTTTTTCTTTGTGCTTCTCTGATTCTCGATGCCTCTCTGTGAAAGAAACTATAAAAAAATTTGGTCTCTGTATTTTTTCATTTTATAAAGAAAAAATGAAATTTCTTTTCTTTTCTCTGTTTCATGAGCATCTTTCATGGTTTTTTTATTTATCATAGCTGCGGGCTTCCATTTTGGCTATGGATCTTGAATCTCTATTTTCTGAAAACCCTTCAAACCTCTACTCTTGGCAAATAATCGAAGCTCTGTTCGTCACATACATTCTAAGGTTTGACCCTTTCATGCCTCTACCTCATCCATGGCTTTGCTCTGGGTTTTCCTAGGTCTTCTTAGCAATCTCGTTGATAAAATGTGGAAGCTATAACAAAATAGAGTCACGTTCGCAGAGACCTTGTGTAATCATTTGAAACAATTCTATTGCTGTGAGAATCTATAACACATCCTCCAATAAGAAACCCTGTTACCTAAAAAGGCTAAGATATGGCAAGAATATCAAAACTACAAGCACAATGCTTTGTTTTAACCTATGAGTTTGGAGCCATAAATTTTTATTATTTCACAATCCTAGGGTGAATCCTCTATTTTTGCATTTAATCTCCATTATTCCTTATCATTGACTTTTGTTGTTCAAACGCTATCAGTTGTAACAAACAACTCTGCTTTGCACCATTACCTGACTGAACACTAGTTATAGATATATTAACATTCAGGGATTTTTGAGGGCAACAAAGCTCTTTGTAACTCATAGTCCCATGATATACATGGAAGGGTCTCATAATTCATGGTGTATGCATTTTGTGAACTGTCCAATATTTCTCATAGCTTCCTTTACTTTGAAATGCTCTTTTATCCTTGTGACTTTCTGAAGCTATCATCTGCTTTTCCTATTCCTTTCAAATAAGTGACTGCTACTCTTTTTAGAGGTGACTGCCCCTTTGATTTGAACTCACTGTCTCACATTACCTCTGTGACTTGTAAAAAGATATTGAAGTATTTTATGAATAAAATTGCAATCACTATTACACTCCCTCCTAATATTTAATTTCCATGTTAATTTCTATAGTCATCCTTTCTTTATGAAAATCCTTAGCAAGATGATCCACATCCTTTATCTCCCATTCTAACTCTGACATCACACTAGAGCCACCAAGACTATGCTGGTTGAGACAACCATCAACCATATTTTGCATCTACAGTTATGAAGAAGGCATGTTTACCATCCTATAATTGAATTCCACATGCTCACTCTCAATCATTTGATGTACTTTTGGACAGTATTGCATCATTTGTAACATTGAGAACTATGATCCTAAAAATGGTATTGGAGACTATACTGTCATCGACAATGTGTTTTGCCTTATTATGAAGCTTGTCTTATATGCAACTTTAGACTGAAAATGACTTTATAATTGTGAAAATAAAGTCATTATTCAAAAGACATTTCTCTTATTTCTTGCTCACTATTTTCTCTTCATACTCAGACTGTCCCTAAGCACTTTTGGATGGATAGTACTTCAAATGTATGCATTTAATATGATATAAATAGTAATGAATAATGATGTGACAATGACAATGAAGTGACATAAATGAATGAAAATACCACAAATCTAATACTCATTTGTTATTTTCACTTCAAAGTGAAGGGTTGCCTTCATTGCACTCTCTGACTTGATAGTCATGAGTGAGCAGTCCTATATTAATTATGCACATGGTAACTTGCTGATACGATTGATATACCTTCTTGAAAGCTTGTACTGACTACATGAAAACTGAAATGACTTCCATATATTTAAAATATACTTTAAATCTCTCTTTAAATCCAAGAGGGCAGCATGCTAGGCTCAAACCTTGTGGGAGCCCATTTTCTCCACATGTTGTGATGTTAAAACATGAAAATTTGGAAAATCAAATGAACCTATACTTGCATAGTGAACAAACAAGTTAGAAAAATAATGAAGCTGAAAGCTTCCAATGATGAATAAATTCTTCTACTCTTGAATGTTTGTGAAATTTGCATATATGATTAAATGTTTCATAGGAGTAGATTATATATCTGTTGATGTATGCATATGAAGAGAAATTTGATTCCAAGCTCCAACACAATCTATTTCTGTAGGTATCTCTGAAGCAAGCAATGGAATATCTGGAGCTGCAACTGAAGACACAACTGTCAACTTTATGATTCGTCATTTAGGAAACGATGAATCAAACTTCCTTTTATGTTCCTACATTAGCAAAAATTTGTATGTACCTTTCCTCTTTAGTTGCAAACTATGTTTTAGCTCTACCTAATTGAGCTATAAACAAAAATTAGGTAATAGTACCATTCAAGGTGTTTTTGGTTGAACCTTTTGATAAGTTTTTGGGTGAATTCATCATAAGTGTTTATGTGTTGGTGGCCTTGGGTAATGAGGCCATGGTGCCACCATTCATGATCCATTCCTGTTAAATGGAGTACAATGAACTTAATGGAATTTTCTTGAATCGTGGGGCTTAGCACGATAGATAAGTGTCCAATTCTTGGACCCATGAACATGCTATGATTTTTCCTACTCTGTCAAAACTAGGAAGGGTTATCTTGCTCACTCTTTCCCTTACGTCTTTGTCATGTTTCCTTTTTCTTTCCTTCCTAGGGGTGGCTCTCATTTTGGCATCACAATAATCTTTAAAAGGGACATTCCTCTTAAATTTGGGGTCAAGTCTATTGTATGCTTCCACAATTCCATCCACATTATCTATGGGTGGTTTATTTGCTTCTTCCATGTGTTCCTCACTAGGTAGGACAAGAGGTCTTTTTGGCCTAGTGTTGGGCACCTTTGGGGAGATGGGGTTATTGTTCTTAGAGTGATTAGGGTTAGTTTCCCTTCCATTATTGTTTCTAAAATTTTGAATAGCTTGGAGGAGGAGTTGGATGGTTCTTTTATTCCTCTCATTTTGATCCATGAGGGCTTGAGTGGTTTGTTCCATGAAGGTTCTCATTTCATTGCTCATTTTTTCACTCATGGTGTTTCTTGTTGTAAGCTTCCTTCTTTCCCTTTCTAAAGCTCTTTGAGCCCTTTGGCTATTTTTCATCAACTACCTTTCATAGGATGACATGAAAGATGCTCTGATACCACTTGTGATGTCCCCTATCTTGATTTTCCCTAGAAATCACCTATTGATCACAAATTGCAGCAAATTAGGGTTAGATTTTTTACCTTATGAAATAAATATCTTTTAGGGATGTAATATTGGATTGGGATCCTGCATTCACCACATGAACACTATATGAAAATATGTATATATACATTGTTAGGGTTAGATAATTGAATTTCATCTATAGATTATTAACAAGAAAACATATTAGAATTGTGGGAGAAGTGGCATGATGGGTCTGCCCGAAGCCATATGCTAAGCCTAAGAGGGTGTATACCACAACCCTCCCCCTTGGAAACTTGTATTTTCTTTCCTCATCAAGCCTCGACTCCCAGAAAACACTTGCCAACTCATGGAATTGAGCGGGGGTCATAAGTGGTTTACTTGAGTCTCTAGGTAAGTTCCCTCTAGTCCTAGGAGCCATCACAAAAACTCTAGAATGGTGAATTACTACCCTTGCTTACCTAATCCACCCTAGGCCCTTCCCACAAGTGGATTACAAACAATCCAATATATTCTAACTCTAGCATAGGAAATAATACATTAATTATGCTTATTAATATTAGCTTATAAATCATATGCACATATATGTAAATAGTAGTTGGTAGAAAATACACCTGAATAACTGCTTAGAACTGATTTACTTATGATTATGTATATATATTTCTGGTATAATTTTGATTGTGGATATATTCCTAATATAATGGTCTATTGCATTGGATTTGTTGTTCTCTCTTCATATGTCCTACTAGCAATCGATGATGATCCCTCTGCCTTGAATGGTACTCTCTTTATATCATGGTGGAATCGAGAGACATACCCTTTCAAGCTACCCATTTGCTAAGGGACATGAATCTTTGTTGTAGTTTGGAGTAATTAACTTTATTAATATTATCCCTTATGGTATCCTTGCTCTTCCTTTATTGTCCACCTTCCATTAGTTACTCTTCTTTATGCGAAAGGAGGTGTCTTTTGGATGATTAATATTAATGAACCAATTAATTCATCTTATTCATAATTGCATCCTTCTGTCTGTAGCCTTTCATGATGTAATTGCTTGATTATTTCACCTTTTAATATTAATTTAATTGTCTTCAGTGATCAGATTATTTGCAGGGCCATTTTAGTTATTTGCGAGGGCATTGCAATTTTGCCTAGTGGGATGGAATAATGAGCAATATTAATCTATAAATATTAATCTTGTTAACATAGTAGAACAAGTCGTGTAAGTAGAAATATTGGTAATTTAACATGCAAAAATATTCATATAATGTAAGGTAATGAATGCACCAAAAATATGTCAACAAGTAAAGTCACCTAAGGATTATATCTAACAAACAATATGAAAACATAATTATGCTTGAATTTATTGTCAAAGTGTATGTGAGTTTGTTCATAATTTTGTTTTCATATTGCTTGTGAGATCTAATCCTTGTAGGTATTCAAGCAAGTTTTGGACTAGATCTCACTTTTGATATATGTAGGTGATAAGTTGTGCTTGTCCTAGACTAATGAGTTGAATCTAAGGAAGATGATAATTTGATTTTTACAAACTTAGTAGTAGACAATGACCACTAAGCACACTAGCTCATAAATATTGATGTTAATTTAACTAGGTACTTGAAAAATGACTATTCTTCAATAAAGAAGCTAAACTAGAAGCTAGGATATGATATCTAAACCAAAGACATGTGCCAAATTTTGGTTGTTGTTTGGATGAGATGATTGTTGGTTTGTTGAAGTTGATGTTTGGTCAAAAGATACTAAGATGTGGTTCTAAAAAGACAAGTCCAAAGTGAACGAATGAGATGATACGAGGATAAAATGTTTTATATTGTTGTTTTGGATGCTAGTTGTGACTAAAAGTTTGTTTTTAACAAGTCTCTTGTCCTTCATTGACTATTGGTTGTATTAAGGAATATGAGATTTTACCAATTCTAGAAAATTTTGAATGATAGTCAAACATGTCACTTGCAAAAGCATCACTTTAACTGGACAAAAGGGTGACACTGCCCTAATAGAAGTGACCAGATTTTATAAAAGCATTGGGTTATTTTTAAAAGTATGATTCGATGAAAGTCAAATGTGTCACTATGTGGTTTTTTAGGTTTCATATAGAGAACAATTTTGAAACAAAAGCATTGAGTTCCATAGAAGCGTTGATATGAAAAATCAAAAGGGTCAATATGAAAAATCAGATGCATTGAGATGCAAATAGAAGCATTTTGAAACTACAAAAGTACTATAGGATGATAGTCAAATGTGTCACTGTGACTTAAGAGACAAGATTTTGCAAGTTGAACCTAAATATGTCTAAGGTTTTTGAAATTTTATGGTTGTTTGAAGACTAGTTTTAGTTTTTATGATCTGGAAAGTGATAAAATATAAAAGAGAATAGCATGAAAAATTGACTCCAAGGTTTTTGAGGATAAGTTCGTGAGCCTTCTTCAACAAGAGCATGATATTTGGTGTCACAAGTATTGAACAATGAATACACACCAAAATACATAACCTAGCTAGTAGTAGAATGAGTTTATTGACTTAGTAGAGGCCCACTTTCTGGAGCATTAATACCTTGAATTGAATGAGTAACTAGGGTATGATAAGGTCATGTACCACCTTACCACCCCTTTCCTTATAAGGACTAGGTCCAACAAGGAATTTTATCACCTCAACAAGAATAAAGTACATGGTGAGTAACTTCAAGCATGATACTATACCTTACACTCTACTAAGCCAATGGTTGATGGTCTTAAAGGACAATAATAAACAAGGTTTGTAGTGGGGGATCGATGAATAGTGAACCCATTCATGGATGCTCAAGTTGAGGGGGGTCTCCCCTCTCCTCCTCACCTATACAAGTCTACGAATTGAGGGTCTTGAGGGTCTGCTTATAGGACGTTGGTCAGACCTTGGGGTACAAATTTCATTTTCCCCCTCTATATACCCTGCTCAAAAATATGGTTGAGGTTGACCTTGAGGTGATGAGATTCCCAAGAAGGCCCCCTACTTGAATTAAACTATAATGATGTTGTTTTTGATTCCCAAGATTTTTCTTCAGAGTCATGAGGGAAGACCATACACAGACAATCACACCTTAGGTGTACAAAATAGATTACAAACTAATGGTGTTTTTGATCTCCAAGATCACATGTAGCATAAGGAGAGAGCATACACATCACTAGCCTACCATACATGACAAACAAGTTCTTTTTAGGTACCCAAATTCAAATATGAAAGTTGAATTGTTCAATTTTAGAGACTCAAATTGAAATGTGCAAGTTGTCTTTTTCAATTTTAAGCCCAAATTGAAATATACAAGTTGTATTGTTTAATTTTAGGAACCCAAATTGAAATGTTAGGTTTGTAAAAGAAAACAAAAACCCTACAATAAAACTTGTTATTAGTTTGTTTATAGTCTTCTCCTAATGTTTGCCACAAGTTGCACAAGAATTGTTAGTCTAAAGGTCAAAATAACATGCACACGTTAAGGTTAAATTAAATCTGAAAGTTCAAAAAAAAAAGTGTTAATCTATTGTAGAAGCATTACTGTAACATGTAAGTCATCAACAAATTCAAGAAACATCATATTAGGGAGGTGGGTCCCACTAGGCATGCTAACAGTTTTGTAGGAGAATAATGGGTAATGGTTAGAAAACATAATCATAAAAATTAAGGTTAGAAAGCACTAAAAAATCAAGAAAGAAAGATAAATTACACCCATACTCAATGAAATTAGAATGCAATTCTTGAAAGATAACCAAACCGAATCAATTAATCCAATTCAAAATAGATACAAGAAAATGTAAACCTATAATCCCATTGTGAAATTATGCCAATTCAAGATGTGGATTTGTCAAATAGTGCATAACTCATGTTGAAAAAGCTTTGATGATGATCTTGACTCACAATTATGATGCTCAAATGCTTAAGAATGCTCTCAAAAAGGTCATGAATTCCTTATGAGAATTGTGAATGATTTTTTATGAAGATTAAGGCTTATTTTATAGAAATGTAGATATTCGATCAACAGTAGAGATTGAAGATGAGGATCAATGATTTATATTAGATCAAGGAGATCAAGGGTGGAGAATTAATTTGAGTTTTTCTTTACTCAAAATATCCCCTTAATTCAAGGAAATTAGTTTGAGATATTTTAGGAGGGAAGATATTTTGAAAAAGGAATTATTCCCTTTTGAAATGGAATATGCTTTGTACAAGTTGAAGGAAATTAGTAATTAAATAATTAAAAAAATTATTTAATTGTGAGGTGAGAGGAAATTAGGATTTAATTAATAATTCAAGATTATTTAATCATGTGTGAAAGGGAAATTTATATTTAATTAAATAATTCAAGATTATTTAATCATGGTAGGAAGATAGAAATTGAATTTAATTAAATAATTAAATATTATTTAATTAATGTGAAAAGAGGGAAATTTGACGAGTTTTGATGAATTAATCAAATAATATCAATTATTAAATTAATAGAGGAAATAGGGAATTTAATCAAATAATTAGGAATTATTTAATTAAAATGAGGAATTAGAATATTTATGATGAAAATGATGTTAATTACATGAATATGAACGCATTATGCGCTCAGAAAATTTTAGGTGTCTATAGATCTAATGACAACTAACACCTTCTTGAAAGATTCCCTCTTAGGACCTAAGTAAACTTAACATGTAAACAATACCCACTAATGAACTAGTTAGGTAAAACACCTATTTACACCAACACCCCCCTTAAGTGCAACTTATGGAGTAGATTATTATGAAAATGATGCAAAGATGCAAGGGTGGGTCTTAGTTATGAGGCCATGTTAGGTACCCCGGTGCAAATGCAATCTCTCAAAAATAGAGAAAAGGAGAAAACCCAATAGGAAAAAAATTCTCCCCAAAAGAGACATGAAAATAAAATGCTCTCAATGATGAATGAGAAGGACAAAAGGCCATGCAAGGAAAAATAACCCCCATAAGAGAGAAGAAAAGAGACAGTGTAGGCCCCCCTCAATGTAGAGTCTCTTGCAATTATGGTAGATGCTCGATATTGAATATAAAAGATGATCCAAGATCGCCAAGATCACATCACATGTAAGAAAATACAAAGAAAACATAAAGAAAACACAACAAAGAAGTAACACACCTAAAAGCTGACCTAAAGTAAGTCATCCACATCCTAATATTGCTCATTATATATAGAAGATAAACAACTATCCAAATGGACCACAACAAGTGTTGTACTAGGAGCATCACCATGTTCAACATGTGATGGGTCACTCTCATCAGGAGGATCATCATGGTTGCCCCCATCTAAATTCATAGACTTTGAAAACAAAAAAGTAAGCTCATTGTGCACTTACTCATCAATTTTAGCAATTTTATCTTCATCATCCAAATTTATCACCATGGGAGGTTTAATGGAAATGTCAGTTGTATGTTCTTGTTTCATTTCTTGTTTTGGTTCCATGTATTGTTTTGGTGAAAGTTATAATTCTTCTTGATTTGGTTTCCTAAGAGTTTGATTGCCAGGTGATGTTTTATTCTTTTCTTCCAACTGACGGGCAAGAGCAAGATGCCTTCACCTCCGCTCTTTAGAATTTATGTTTCTTCGTGTTCAATTTTCAATTTGTGAAGGTGTAAGAGCGGGTTTCTCAACCATTGGTATCTTTTCTTCCCTTAAGGAAGGAATTGAAGGAATCACCGAGGGTTGGGAGATCACCATCTATTTAGGTCTATACACTTTTTTTTTTTGTTTTTGGAGGCACAAAAGGAATCATTCAATTGTCTCTTGGTATTTTGTATGATATAGGTGGAGGAAATCTAGCATAAATACCTTGATTAATTGGAAGGGCCTTTGCTTTGGGCATTGGTTCATCCACAATTGGCAGGGGAGGAGAAACAACCATAGACTTATCATTCTCAAGAATATTGTTAAGGTATAATTCCATTATGCACTTTGCCCTAAAATTTTGATATGACCTAAAAAAGAGGTCTTCACGAGGTTTTATAGGTTCCATAGGTTGAGGCCAATAGAAATCCAATGAAAATTTTTCATGAGAAGACAAAGGATTAAAGCCACTATGATGCAATGTGTATATTTGAACTTCGAATGGGAACTTTATGCACTTATGGATAACCGATGAGAAAAAATTCATAGAGCATAGCCATGGGTAACCTAGCTTCACACAAAATCAGTCCAACATTGAGATGATAGAGAGTGAGACATTTGATTGTTTTGATCCAAATTTCAGAGGAATAGTGATTGAACCTATCGTGGGGTGAGAAAAACCATCATGAGTTTTCAACCATGATTTCGATTGTTCATAAGAGTCTTGATAAATCTCATGCACATACAAGAAATCCTTAGTGATCACATTCTTTAAAAACATAGGATCAATGAGTATTAATAGTGTAGGTTTGTCATTAATACGTCTGACGATATAGTGAGGGCCATCGGGCGCATGTATGCATGTGTCAATATGGGAGAAAGTAATATCAGGTAACAAAGTGGTTTGGCCCTTACGAGGTTTAACATCTATGAGATTGAAAATATCTTCTAGACCATCCTCATCATCACTATTTTTATCATCATTATCATCACCATTCTTGTCAATATTCATATCATCATTATTAACATCATAAGCTTGCACAAAGTTGGATGAATGGTTTGACATTGGATTGGTAAAAATTTGCAAGTTTTGGTTAGGTGGGGCAACAAACTTGTTCCCTTTACATTATAATCACTTAATTGGATGTGATTAGAGTTGATGAGGTCTTGAATTTGATGTTTAAGATGTATACAATGCTCCATATCATGTCCATGTGTGCAATGATATTGACAAAAGGCTTTTGGGTTAAAGTTTGGAGATAATAATTTTTTTGTATCCACAATTCTAATAGGAGGTAACTGGATTAAGTTTTTTCTCAAAATTTGTAACATGATTGAATGAAGGGAATCAAGAAACTTTGTGAATTGTATATCTCTTTATCTAAATTGATATGGAGTTGAACTTATGGTTGTAACTTATGGGTAAATGTGGTTAGTTGTTTGAGGGGTGTTTATCTTGATAAAGTTCTTGTTTTTCTTTTTGAATGGTTGATAGTTGTGTTGAGGTAAAAATTCAAATTTCTCAATAGGATTTGATGAAGATGCCTCTTCATACTGAATAATTACATTATGATAGTCACGAAGAGTCGTACACAAGTGTGTGAAGTATGGATATCTCATCAATAAGATCTTATCCCTAATGTTGGGTTGAAATTTCTCAATGAACACTGTTTGAACATCCACATTAGGAAGAGTAAGATTGATTTGTGAGAATAGTAACTGATACCATCCTATTAAGTCTATCACTTTTTATGTTTTCCTTGTTTGTACCTCACTAAATTAGTTAATGTAATTCATGGACCTATGTTTTCTTGGAAATGTAGGAATGCATCAAAAGTTCATTGAACGAATGAATTGAATTATTCAACAATGAGAAAAACCATTCTAAGGCCATATCTTTCAATGACCTAGGAAAGAGTTTACCTAGGAGCTTATATTCAAAGATAAAGTCACTACACAATGCTATATAAACTGATATGTGACTATTAGGATATCCTTTACCATTATACTTCTTAAACCTAAGAATTTTGGTGTTTAGTGACATAGTTGTTTTCAAAAGTTCAAGTGACAAAGGGCTCCTTTGACATATTGTGATGGTTTTCCATTTTGAGCTTGATTCAATGTTGAGATTTTTTTGGAGTGAGGTTAAATTTTTCAAAAGTTGATTGATGATCGATTCATTACTTGACATGTTTTGGGAATATGGTGGGATTGTGTAAGTTCTTGGTAGAATACTATGTTGCAAGTTTATTTGTGATGATGAAAGTTGAGATGTCATATGCAATGTCATGAAGTTATAAGGATTCCCACTAGAAAAACCTAAGGTTGGAGTTATGCCATTTTTTGGTTGTATCATTGATGCTATGGATGTCAATGTGTATGTAGGAATAGAGGGTATAGTTGTAGGGAGAGAGATTTTACTTCCTCCTTAGCTTTCAGTGTGTCCCAAAGCTTGAGCACAACTAGCCATTATAGGAATGTTTGTGTCCACAATATGGGCTAGGATACACAACACCTCTAATCCTTGGGAATCATTGATCAGTTTCCTTAAGTTGTCTACTATAGGCACTACTTGTCCTAGTAAGGATTCAATGCTTAAATAATATTGCAATCTCTCTAAGTTATTACCTAATTGTTTTAGTTTTTCTTTGGGAACAAGTGCAACAATAGTCTCAACATCCATAAAGGTGATTTTTTGTGAAGTTGTCATTGGTATGGTAGGATTAGGGATCAAGTAATAAATGGGCATAGTATTGATAATACCTTGCGTGAAAGAGTTGGAAAACTTAGGATCCATAATGGATGTAACAACAATGCAGGATGCCATAAGTCTACAACTACATCTCATCGAAGTATTGGCAATAGGAAACTAGGTCATGAAGCTCATACAAGTTTTAGAGCACCAAGTGTTCCCAAAATTAACATGAAATTTATAAACAATCACAGTAACACACTTAGAAGCAAAAATCAGAGAGAAGAAACAAACAAAGAACACAGAGACATATATCTGACAAAAATCTAGGCCAAAAAAGGTAGGACTATGGCGCCCAGGGCACCTATGTCTTGGAAAGGATTTTACAAAATTCAAAGTTTGGCTGTGTAATGATGTTTAAATTTTTTGTGTTTGTGTGCAAACAGGTCTGACATTGAATATTTTTCCAGAATTTTCTCAATTTATGATAATGTAATTCAAAATGCAAGTGTGCAAGAATGTTGAAAATGCTTGAACAATAAATGATAATTTTAATCTAAGATGCAAAAATTAACTAATTATAATATGGTAAATCTAGAAATGATGATATTAATATGCTTTTTGAAAGAAAATAATGTAATTTTTCACTTTTCAGCTATATGCAAGATACCTAAATGCATGAAATGACACTTTCAATTTTTTGTTTTCAGATTTTAAATGACCTAATGCATATTTGTGGATGAAATTCGAATGTAGATCTAAGCTATAATGACTGAAAATCAACCCTTTTGTAACCTAATATGATGCAATATGATATGCAAGTTTTTTGAATTTTTATGCTTTTTATGATGCAAAAAATGGATTCCTAATTGAAAATTACAAAATAATGCAATGCTAAACCTAGATCTAAGATGCAATGCTTCAAATTTTGGAAGGTATATAATGTTAACATGTCGGGTTCACCAAAATGAAACATTTCATTTTGATCTATGTCTAAAATTCCTTTCTCAATCTGTGTTGTGTTTTCAGTGAAATGAGAGTTTTGTATCCATTTTCCACTTGTCGCATTGTCAGATCACAATTGAATAATTCTATAATTGAGTTTCTATTACCAAATGATGATTGCAAGTTTTTTTTAGGCGGGACAACAAACTTGTGCCCTTGATCTATGTTGCTTCAATTGACCGAACGATGTAAATGGGGATACCAATTGTAGTGTAGAAAATTATACTCCTTTCTAAGTGAAAGTACAATTTCACCCTTAATTTGGACCTATTTTAGTGACCTCCCATTTATGAATTTTTACCCTTCAAAATAAGCCCCTATTTCACTTTATTATGCATCCCTAGGCCTATTTTTATCATTTTCTGACACCATAACATGCATTGAACAAATGCATTTAATAAATTAAACGCTCTAAAATAAATGAGTCTTGCCAATTTAGGCCAGGATCCATTCACCAAAGGGTGAATGGGTCCCATTTAGGTGCCAAAACCCAATTTGAAATATGTTTTTGGTGGAATTTTAATGATCTAAATTCAAGTTGCAAAGGTCAACTATTAGGATTTAATAATTGAGAAATTAGAGAAGAAGCCTATAAAGCCTAGTATTTTCACCATTTCAAACTAGGTTGAAAAGAGATTGAGAAGATATTCACAAGATTAGCACTCAAGAGAAAGGAGATAACATTAAAGTAAGGTTGAAGTATTGGAGCAACATTTAATTTTTCTTTTGCAAGTCTTCAAGCTCATTTTTCCAAGTTAGATCGAGCATTGCTCATGATTTGAAGATTGATGCCTATTGTGGATCATAATGGATTATAGGTTTTTGGACATGAATCTATCCATTCTACCTAACCAAATGAATCATTTTCTAAGTGATCCCATCTTCCATCTTCATTCTCCTAGCTACCTAAAGCAAGGTATAATCAAATTTCAAATCTATTAGGGTGTTTTGACTTCTTCCTAACTAAGTCTTTATCATTTTTCATATTCATTTAGGGATCTTATTCTAACACACTTGAATAAGGTTTCTTTGCATTTTAGCTCTTAACACCTTAGATTAACTTAAGGTTAGGGCTTTCACACACTATTATTTATTAGTTTTCCATATTTTCAATAAGGTTTAATTACCAACATTAGGGTTTGACTGAGGCAAACCCCCATACAACAAACCAAGATTTTTAATTTTTGCTACAAATATAGAATCAGGATTGAAGGTTTGTAGGTACAAGAGTAGAGTGTAGATAGAGGGCTCCAAAATCAAATTTTGAATTTCTAGAAAAGGACACAAGGACCCATTCGCCCTTGGGTGAATGAGTCCTAGAAGGACGCTTTATGACATTTTTGGTGATAGGTGCATAGTGTCTTAACCTTCTCACATATTCCAATTGATTGTTGTTTTTGATAGTGTTATCATAATACTTCATGTTTCAAGTGGTAGATATCATAAATTGTATTATTAATGCACTTTTATTCTTCTCCCAAAACAATTGTCAGTCATATTAAATGTTGTTTTTCTGTCATAAGGAAGTTAGGGCAACAAAGTTTCTAAACTTGGGGTTGACTCACCTTAAGGATTGTAGGTCAATTCCAATCATTTGTGTTACTCTCCCTCTTCATAATGAAATTGTAAAAGGTGGATTTGTGATTAGGTGGACACCCCCTTTTTGATTTTTGGCATAGGTCCCTCATTTATAGGTCTTCCTATTTCACCCCTTCCCACCTTTTTCACCATTTCATTTTGGTGAACATACATTTGTACATCTTAATTTATTATTTGGAGACATTAAAAATACCTAGATCTAGGTTTGCATTAATGTTTTTTGTATTAGTGTTCTTTGCATTTCATTTAGGGTTTACTTTTGCATGTTTGCATCCCTTAAATTCATAAAAAAACAAAAAAATTGCATTCATTTTGCAAACATTTTTCATAGTAGCTGCATTAAGAGTATCTTTCAGTTATTTAGATTCAATTTTAGTTTAAAATTGCATTCCAAAATTTTTCATTTTTCTCACTTTTTGTCACTATTTACACTTGCATTAGAAAATCTAAAACTAGAAAATTTTGTCATAGAAATCACAATTTGCAACCTAAAACAAAAAACATTAGCAGTGACTCAAACTTAGCATCTTTCACTTTCCAGAACCCTGCACAAGGACCCATTCGCCCTTGGGTGAACTTGTCCTTGTACATGTGTCCTACTAGGTCTTTTGTCTCCTATTTATCTATGTATATGCTTTTTGATTCTATTGTCAAATCTAAGAACTGCATTTCTGAAACAGTCTATTTTGCACATTCAAAATAGTTATCTTTTTTCTTAAATATTGAATCAAATTGGAATTTTTTTGCACGATTAAGTTGTGGATAGTTTCAAATCTATATAAATTTTCTTTATTTTTAGTATCATTTCATAGTTTAGATAGATTAGTTTTCATTTTTCAATCATTGGAAACCATAAACTACCCTAAAAACATAAAAAAAACAAAAAACTAAAACTAAATGAAAACACTTAGAGAAAGCATAGTTATTTGAAAATGTTAGATCTCTTTCTACAAGTTAACATATCCCTCAAGCCTTTTAGTAGTGATGAATTTGACATGTTAGATGAATCCATTGAGGATTTAATCTCACAAGGCTCATTCACTAAAGTTTGTCATAACAAAACAAAACAAAACAAAGGGATGCAAATGCAATCACACCTCAACTTATCATTTATCATCCCTTGCACCAACAACAAGTTCAAACCAAACCTGTGCTTATCATTGGACCACCTCAAAACAAACCTCAAATTGCTAGAAGTATCTTGATCTTTACAAGGCTACTCACTAGTAACAATGTTTCACAACAATCTAATTATCATAATATTTCTCATATATACAACACAAGGAACAATAGGAAACAACAAACCATACCTACTTCATTACCACTTCCTCAATCTATTTTTCTTGGTGCTCCTCATTTTGATTTTCATAGTGGAAAGGAGTATGATCTTGTGGAATAAATTCACAACACTCCTGCTAAGATTTATTTATGGGATCTAATTCAGGCATCACCGAGTTACCATAGCATGCTTCAAAATTCTTTACAACAAGTAGTGGTCCCTTCTAGTGTGAAACCAAATGATGTAGAATCCCTACTCCAAGGTATTAATTCAATCAATATAGATATTGTCTTTCATCAAGATGAGTTACCTCCATTGGAGATACAAAAAAAAATGAGGCTTTGATGATATTAGCTATGATTAATAGACATGGAATAAAAATAACTCTCATCGACAATGGTTCGACCCTTAATGTGTATGGTGTAAATTTTTTGAATAAGATTGGAGTGGATAAGACTAATATTGAACTTGATTCCTTTTCTATCTATGGGTTTGATAATATGGGAAATCAACCTCTTGGTGTGATAAAATTACTTGTGACAATTGGAAAAGTTACCTTGCAAAATCCTATCCATGTCATACCTCATGAGCTTTCATATAATCCCTTTGGGTAGTCTATGAATTCATTAAATGAATAGAGTCCCTTCAACCCTTCATTGTTTAATGAAGTATGTTTATAACAATAAGTTCTAATCAATCAAAGCTAACCTCTAGGCAAAAAATTGCTTGCAAACTAAGAAAAAAAAAGAGTCCTTTGAAAACATTAATACCAACCTCACAAGTAGAACCTATGCAAGAAGAAGAAAAAGAGAGAATTTTTGCAATAGTTACAAAGTTACAGGATGATAATTGGGGTTCATTGGATTTCACATCTACATTCATGGGAGAGTATAAAATCACAACAAAAGAATCAAGAAAAGAAAAAGGAAAAACAATAATGTCAACACAACACATGGAAGAACCATCAACAACATCTGATTCAACAATTTTAGAAGACACAAGTTACACAACAAGTTATGATGAGGTTGATCATGAGAAACCACCATATTCAAAAGGAATGGAAGCTCTTTATGGAAGAGGATATAAAATCTTGAAGAAAATTGGTTATAGTGGAAAAGGATGTGGTGTGATAGAACAAGGAATTTGTGTCTCTATAGAGCCTAACATACAAGAAACAAAAAATGGTCAAGGATATTTCCCTTCTAAGATAACAAAAGAAGAAAAAAGGCCTTCACTAAACATCAACACCATTATGCAAGATTCTTTTAAGGCAAATCTCACATTAAAGCATCCTCAACTAATAGATACACCAAGTGATGAATCATTGGATTATTTTCAACATGATGAAGCTTTGGAATTTTTTTTGGGAGTTTATGACAAGTTACCAACTCATCACCACAAACAAGGATTCACTTGTGCCTTAATCACTAAGGGATATGTTGGTAAAGAAAAGAAAACAAGTGATATTGAACAAGATAAAGAATTTTTTCTCCTGAAATTCCAAATCAAAGTGCATTGCTTGTGGGAGATACAATTAACATACCAATGGAAAAATCTAACAAAGAGAACGTGATTCAAATAGGAAAGTTCCTTGATGATGACGAACAAGAAGAATGTTGACGCAATATTTTGCATGTAGCAACAGTCTTATGGGAAACTTAGCTATTGGGGGACATTGTGCGCTAGCTAAGTAACCTCTAGGATTTTACCAAAGCCGGCTCTTCGCTTAGTGGGGGAGTAAAAGGTAAGGAAGATAGGAAGAATGTAAAATTTACACTACGGGTGATGCGCCAAAGTCTTAGAAAAATTTACCAGAGCATAGTGCACAATGTTATCCACTCCAATCTTATTCAAAAAATTTACACCATACACATTAAGGGTCGAACCATTGTCGATGAGACTAATATTGAACTTGATTCCTTTTCTATCTATGGGTTTGATAATATGGGAAATCAACCTCTTGGTGTGATAAAATTACTTGTGACAATTGGAAAAGTTACCTTGCAAAATCCTATCCATGTCATACCTCATGAGCTTTCATATAATCCCTTTGGGTAGTCTATGAATTCATGAAATGAATAGAGTCCCTTCAACCCTTCATTGTTTAATGAAGTATGTTTATAACAATAAGTTCTAATCAATCAAAGCTAACCTCTAGGCAAAAAATTGCTTGCAAACTAAGAAAAAAAAAGAGTCCTTTGAAAACATTAATACCAACCTCACAAGTAGAACCTATGCAAGAAGAAGAAAAAGAGAGAATTTTTGCAATAGTTACAAAGTTACAGGATGATAATTGGGGTTCATTGGATTTCACATCTACATTCATGGGAGAGTATAAAATCACAACAAAAGAATCAAGAAAAGAAAAAGGAAAAACAATAATGTCAACACAACACATGGAAGAACCATCAACAACATCTGATTCAACAATTTTAGAAGACACAAGTTACACAACAAGTTATGATGAGGTTGATCATGAGAAACCACCATATTCAAAAGGAATGGAAGCTCTTTATGGAAGAGGATATAAAATCTTGAAGAAAATTGGTTATAGTGGAAAAGGATGTGGTGTGATAGAACAAGGAATTTGTGTCTCTATAGAGCCTAACATACAAGAAACAAAAAATGGTCAAGGATATTTCCCTTCTAAGATAACAAAAGAAGAAAAAAGGCCTTCACTAAACATCAACACCATTATGCAAGATTCTTTTAAGGCAAATCTCACATTAAAGCATCCTCAACTAATAGATACACCAAGTGATGAATCATTGGATTATTTTCAACATGATGAAGCTTTGGAATTTTTTTTGGGAGTTTATGACAAGTTACCAACTCATCACCACAAACAAGGATTCACTTGTGCCTTAATCACTAAGGGATATGTTGGTAAAGAAAAGAAAACAAGTGATATTGAACAAGATAAAGAATTTTTTCTCCTGAAATTCCAAATCAAAGTGCATTGCTTGTGGGAGATACAATTAACATACCAATGGAAAAATCTAACAAAGAGAACGTGATTCAAATAGGAAAGTTCCTTGATGATGACGAACAAGAAGAATGTTGACGCAATATTTTGCATGTAGCAACAGTCTTATGGGAAACTTAGCTATTGGGGGACATTGTGCGCTAGCTAAGTAACCTCTAGGATTTTACCAAAGCCGGCTCTTCGCTTAGTGGGGGAGTAAAAGGTAAGGAAGATAGGAAGAATGTAAAATTTACACTACGGGTGATGCGCCAAAGTCTTAGAAAAATTTACCAGAGCATAGTGCTAAATGCAAAGGCCCGAACCACTAAATTGCTGTTAGTTAAACTAATCTTCTCAAAAGCACTTGAACATAAGAGTACCCTCTACTTTGCATAACATAGAAGAGTTGAAGTAAACATGGTTTGTATTTATTGAGTTATGAAAAAATACATAAAGCTAAAGAACAGGCATTCATACAATAAAAGAAGACAGCGACATAGAACAATAGTCTCATTAAATGCATAAACAAATAGAAAGGCCAAAATTATTTTGCGCAGTCTGGAGTGTTTTAATTCAATAAAGCTATTACAAAGGCCTTCTTCCCAGTGCTTAGGAGTTTTTACAAACTTAACCAACAACTAAATAAAAGAAACATGGCCCTATTAATAGGCCAACCCACCGCCTGAAGATACCTCAAAAGAAAGGAAAACCACGAGCAGAGACCGACGACCTAGATCATCTCGAGCCGCCACAACAAACATTGACTGACCAGCAGCATGCCAGCGAAGCCACGACATGGAATGGAAAACCACATAGTAGTAGGAGAGAACACGCAGCACCATTGCAAGAAACACGACAGCAGGCGAGTACAAAAGGTTTGGCGATGTTTCCAAGGTAATTGGCACAAAAATAATTGCCATGTGTCGCCTAGACAGATCCCGATAGAAAGTTGAAAAGGTTCCAATAGAAAGCCTCGAGAGGGAGCCATGTGGAGTGCTCTGAGCAAAATAAAGTATGAGGTGGGCCCAACTCTAAAAGCAGCCAGAGAGAGCCATGCAGCACGCAGACGGAGACTGCCGAGAAGCGAAACGAAAGGAAAATGAAAAGCTTCACGAGGAAGCCACGTGGAGCGCTCCGAGGGCAATGAGCATTTCTAATTTAAGGCACAGCTGTAAAGGTAAATTTTAAGGCACAACCGCAAAGGTAAATATAAAACTGCAAAGGCTTCGGTAGTTTTGTTGAACAGTTTGGTGACTCACAGGGGCATTTCGCTCGCGAAATGAAGAACCCCAAAAATTTGGTTTAGCATCCAAAAATGCTCACAACTTCGAGAGGGCGGCCTGCAGATTGGTCCATACTTCATTCGACGATGCGAAGAGAGCTCGCAGATGCTCATGAGCTAGCCTGAGATCGATAATTTCCTTGAAGGGAAATCCGCCTGATACTTTTATTTCCAATTCCAATTGGAAGAAAAGTTGTGCCAGCTGATGCATAATTCCCTCAATTTCTTCGGCGGTCGGAGATTGATCAAAATTATGGAAGACAGAAAGGTCTTGCTTCTTCTTTTTGATCATTGCAACAATATGCTCCACACCCGCTACTGCCTGATCCACAATGAAGGGCGAAGGGAGACCTCTCTGAATCAAGTGGGAAAACTTCACCCACATGTCACTGGTAACTTGGTTTAACCAAGCTCTACAATCTGCTACCTATTGAATGGCCTCATGCATGGAGATGAGGCTACTTGCGCCCAGAGCTGCTGTCATTTGGTCATTGATGCCCACGCCACTCAACGCTTCATCTGAAGCAGTATACAACTTACCCAATAAAATTCTAGCCTCTGGAACCTTGTCAGAAGTTAACTCCTGAACCTGTTGTATTGATTCACTCACTGTTCCGCAAAGGCTAGCCGCTTGCACCATAAATTTTAAGGTGGGCTAAAGAGTAAGGCACAAAGCCTTCACCTTGTCCTAGTATGAAGCATACAACTCTTTGGAAATTTCCAACGAGTTCATCAGGGGCACAAGGGGTTGGGTCCTTAGGGTAGCCAATTCTGCCTCTCTGCTGCTCAAACTTGCCTTTAGCTCTGCCAAGTTTTTGTCCAATGTGGACACCTGCTCCTTCAGGGCGAAAACTTCTTTTTCTTTTTCCGCTAGGGTCAATTTGGCCCATTTAGTTTTTTTGACCTCCAACTCCAAGTTGGCATTTATTTCCTTGATTTCAACGTCCATGTTCAGTTGGAGCTCCTTCATTCTAGCACTTAGTAAATCAGACTTAGTGCAGAGTTTCTTCTCATTTGCTCGGCCCTGCTCGACCTCCAACTGGAGAGTCAAAAAATCTCTTCGCTCAAATTTTGTAGCTCCTTGATTTTATTTTCGAAGGAGCTCCTCTCCTTCTCCAGGCGACTTATTTCATTTTCCTGGGCTTTAAAATTGTTTACCTAGATGTCAACCTTGCCTTTGAGCTCTGAAATCTGATCATCCTTTTTCTTCATCTACTGATTTAGGTTGAGATAATCAATGGCCACTATTTTATGGGCCTCCTCCATTAGCTGAACTTTATCTCGCAGACGGGCTTGCTGCAAGTCCAGTCCAACAACATTCATAGAATAATCGCTCGGTAGCATTTCTCCTACCAGTTTGATAACATTAGGAGTGATTTTTGCAAACATCAGGGAATTCTGACTTTCATTGAATACAGTTTGCAAATGGGGCTCCATTTGCTTGGTTGCGTCTTTCAGTCTTCTTTTGCTTATCCGATTGACACGGGCACTCTTATTTGCATCAACCTACGAAAAATATTCCTGGGCCGGGATACCCAGGCCACTGGTGAAAGGGTACTCCTGAGGGATGACCAACGAGAAAGACAATGTACTTAACGCATTAGAGGTTTTACTAGGCCTCGTTATAATGGTAAGGGAGAATGGCAAAATGAATTGGTTGCTCGAAGGGGATGATAGTGAAGTGTAGGGAAAGACTGGAGATGCGCCAATTGTAGGGTTGGGCCTCAGAGATAAAATTTTTTGGCCCACGAGCCCAATACTTACACCAAATTGCATTCCAAGCAAAATATGGAAGGCAGAGGATGAATGGGGGAAACCAGGAGGGGTAAGACTGGACTGCCCAAGAAATCCAGTGGCAGAGAGGACTGGCGTGGATGAAAGAGTAGGGCAGACAAAGGAGAGACCAGGGACATAGATGAGAGAGAAGAGGGAGGAAAGGTTACATGAGACTCAAATGGAGCCGTAGATGTGTCGACTGCTTCCTCCAGCGGGAGCTCCTCCTCTCTAGCAGAATCTTTAGTTTGTTGCCACTTTTCCTTTGGATATTCATCGAGATCAACAATGTCCCGCTTCCAACCGGTGGTAGTCCCTGTCCGCTTTCGTGTTGATTTAGAGGAGCCAATTGGCTCCGATGCTTGTGCGTGCGGCTCTTCCTCTTGTGCAAGCTACTTACCAGTATCCTTCTCATGCTTTTCATGTATTGGACTCCCAACAATGACAGGGGGATTCTGAGTTACCTTCCCCTCAGATTCCATAACTATTTCTTCATTTTTGTAATGTTGCATGGATGTTGACTGATTCAGAGACCTTTTGATGTTAGGATGCTCATTTTCCCAAATGTCATGAAATCTTTCATTGAGGGATACTTCGTCATAGAGCTTGCCAGGTGCCAGAATCTGCTGCCAGTATGTCTAGAAGGTCTGCATCTTCTCGGGTGTCCAACCGAGCTTGCTCAATTGGGTGACCAGGGAGGAGTTGATCTTTTGATTTGGGTTGACCTTCCCCATGATATGATAAAAATTCAGCCATGGCAGTCGACCATCCACTATAGGAAAATACTCAAGGCCCACATATCTACCTAAATTTCTTTCCTCAACATTCCTCCTAAGGTCCCAGAATGGCCGGGGCGAATGTGGGATTTTGATGCCGACCCCTGATAACTTATTGTCGGGGTTGTAATTCCAAGAATCCTCTATCAATACCAACCCGAGATGACCCAATTTTGAAACCAGAATCACCGAGGTATCAATCTTTGTAGTCCTCTTCTTAACCAGCGACACAGATCCAAACATGATTGACAGGTGCAAATAGGAGGTTAAGTGTTTTTGCCCCCCATAATCATCATCAAGAGTACATAGCTGCCTCATTGCCTCCAGGGCCAACACTTTGTCCAAAAGGTAACGGGGAAGCCGAAAGGGCTCCCAGGTGAAACTAGGTATGCGCAGTATGGTGAAATCCATGCCAAAGAACCAATCACAGGGTGGTACCAGCTTTCCCAACCAGGACCTTTGTCGGGGCGATATACATGTGGTCATATTAATGCTAGATCCATTCAAAGCCCACAAAGTGGGGGCTAAGAATGAATCCGAGAATGCATAATAATCGAAAGTCTTTGAAATGACAGGGGTCCATGTCGACATTGGTTTCCTCAGACCGCCTTCATCAAAAATAGCCAAGGCCATGGATGCCAAAAAGTAATCCGGGTTTTGGTGCAAAATCAAGTAAGCCAGGAAAGATGAATACCTGAACTTAGAGTCGACCCCAAATTCCCACAGTTGCTGCCAGATTCCATCAATAACAACTCTTGCAAAATGTAGGAGCGGAGCCTCACGATTCCTCTTCAACATGAAGCTGAGGCACATTTGAAACTCGAAAACCTCACTGTCTGTGTCCAGACCACACACAAGTGCCAACATAGAAGTGATAGAGGAAGACCCACCTTTTAGAGCCTTCAAATTGAAAGAGAATTTGGGAGGAGCTGAACTACTCGTTGGTTGATTGATCTCGAAGTACTAAAACTATGGCCTCGTTTGGAGCTTTCCCCATTTTTGCTGCATCCTTTTCACTTCAAAAATCTCAACCTCACGGGTCAAAGGGAGTGGGATGCACATCATATCTTGAATAGCTTCAGGGTGAATGACTACCCTGAAATCCTTGCCGCTGATTACCCCAATATCTGAGTCAAAATGTAATGCACATGCTGCCACAATTTTCGGATATGGGTGTACCAAAGGAACCATGTATTATGCAAGCCCGCAGAACCACATACACCTATTAAATTGATCTACTACATGCTTTATTTTATTGCATGCGGCCTTCCTCAGGCTCTTAGGATTGTGGGATAGCTCAGGATCAAAAACATTAACCCAATCCTCTGCAACTAATGTTTGATCCCCGTGAGGGATTGCATTCAAAATTCTCTGGTCCACCGGATGGGTGTAAGGCTAGTGAGGCTTTGTGGGTATGTGTGGAGTGGCATAAGACTCTTGGTCATAAAGTTGCATGTAGGGTGCTCTCTTCATTTGCTCACTTATAGTTTATGGGGCTGGGATCTGTGATGGGCTTTCTGTAATTTCGACCATTTTTGATATTTGCAAAAACTTTTCTGCAAACCTTCGCTAACGATTTAGCTTTTTTGAAAATTTCTTTCCTCTTGTGAATGCCTTAGTTGTTTAATCCTTGGTAGCCTTTTTCAATAAATATGTTCTCTGCATGCCATAACCTACCTTTTCGATCCTCGAGAAACGCAGCCGAAAAGGGTACGTGCCAACCATTCATACCAAGTTACTATTATGTGTTGCTAGCTTTATTCATGTGAAAGGATTTCCAACCAACCAAATTGCTTGAGCATTTAATAGACAACCTCTTGCATGTGACGGAGCTTGATTTTACTCGAGAGACGAACCAAGGCAACCCTAAGAACACTGGCTCATGGGCATTTTGCATTAACTAATTTTATTGTAAGTACAGGGCACATCGCCCAACAACCTTTTCTCTAAGATTTCACCTTGATTCAGATGGGACGACGGTGCTTTGCTGACACCTGGCTAGTCTTCAAAGAATGTGGCAACCCAACAGAGCAAGTTGCAAATTGTACTTGCACCTTTCCATCACCTCGCACGCTGCAACACTGAAAACTGAGGCAATGCGGTACACTTGGGCCCAATCGATAATTATGATTTCCTCGGTTGGCGAACCTTAGCCAGTCTATAAATAAGACCCTTTCATAGCATTACAAATTACAAGATCATCTAGCCTTCCTAGCTTAGTAAGCTCCTCTTGCCTTAGCAATTTCGTCTTCTAGCCTGAAGCCAACAACATGGAAACACCAGTAAGGCTTGTCTGCAAGAAGACTCAGGCTGCCTTTCTTGGCAAAATTAGATGCAGATGCCTGAAACACATGATAGGTGTAAAGAACCTGTTGTATGTCAAAGCAATCAAGTGGGTCTTGGGGAAAGACTGCATCGAGTATGAAGAGCAATACCTAGTAAATACTAGCATCTGCTCCCATTTTGTCACCTCGCTATTGGACATCAGCCTTTTCAAACGCAAAGTCTTGAAACTGACCAAGTGGGTCTTCCCTCGGTGCTACCTTGGAGGCTTGGAGCAGATTGTTCATGCGGCTCAATTTGATCATGGGATCCCTTCAGTTCGCAACATTCTCCTGCAAAAACTGCATGGAGGGCCTATTCCAACCAGGCCCTTCCGTTTTGGCTTCAAGCTGGAGACTCACGAGGAGCATCGTGCCAAGGTCCGTGCAGGCTGCTACTTCCTTATGCGTGTGCACTACATTGAGCCATTCCAAAATCTTCAGTGGTATGAAGATTTTGAAAGGATGGTGTTTCCCGATCTTGCGCCACCTGCTGCCATGATTGTTGGTCCTTCCCATTGATGACTTGAGAATGAAGATGATCCCAATTTTTGCTTTTCTACCCCAGTAATCTCCGCTCTATAGTGGACCTATGTAAATATTGATACAAGGCCTAGTGCCCCCCAAATATATTGTAAATTTTTAGCTCATATGAATATAATATATGTCTTTTGAGAAAATGTATCCCATTTACAATATTATCTTTTATTTTTCTGCGCCAGCTGTTGCTTTTATTTCACTTCATTTCTTGCACTGAGAAGATCCAAAACTTAAAGTAGGAAAGAATAATTACATATATACAAATATACAAAACATCACGTAGACAGAATTAATAAAATCTTTTAAGATGTATTCCATTGACTGGAATACTCAGGGCGTTACCTTCCATATCCTTCAACTCGAAAGAGTTGAATTGCTTACACTGGGCAATTTTGAATGGCCCTTCCCAGAGACTGTCAAATTTCCCATGTTGTCTGGGATTTTCTCCGCGCTCATTAAACTTAAGAGCTAAGTCCCCACACTGAACCTCCTGATCGGAGGCCTTTTTGTCGAACCATTTCTTTACCACCTGCTGGCAGCTGTTCATCGCTTCTAGGGCATGCTCTCTTTTCTCCTGTACCTCAAGCAACTCGGAAAACCTCACCTCCATTGCTCTATTTTGTTCAACCTCCAGGGATTTGAGCAATTGTAGGAAGGGAATTTTCATGGTGATGGGAAGCAATGCTTCCTTCCCGTACACCATCTCATAAGGAGATGTCTTTAGTATCTACTTGGGCGTGATTCGGTTTGCCCACAACGCTATCCAGAGGTTCTTATGCCATTCTCTTTAGTGTTCTGAGCCTATTCTTTTGATCAACCTGATGAGGTTTTTGTTAGTAGACTCTGCGAGGCCATTCCCCTGGGAATAGTAGTTAGAGGGGGTCTTCAGGAATACTCCATACTTTAGCACGAACTGGCTCATCTTCAAGAAATTAACAATCTCCATTTCTGTTGCATTTTTTAATGGCACTACCTCTGCCCACCTGGTAAAGTAGTCGGTCATTGTTAATATCCATCTATGTCCAACTGAAGAGAAAGGGTTAATCATCCTAATGAAGTCTAAACCCCATTGAGCAAAAGGTTCTTCTACCACTATAGGCCTTAAAGGCATAGCAACATTCTGTCTTTTTCTGACATATAACTGACACTCTTTGCAAGACTTAACCAGTGAAAATGCATCATTAAAAAGTGTTGGCCAAAAATAACGAACAAATATAATTTTAATTGCCATGGTTCTTGCAGAAAAATTTCCTTTGACAGGGCTATTACGGTATTGATCTAATATCTTCTTGGCTTGCTCGTCATTTACACATCTTAGTAGGATTCCATTAAAATTTATCTTAAACAAGATACCTTCTAAGAGAACATAATTACTATTCTGAAGGCGATAGAAACGTCTTTTAAAAGATGGAATATTGAACGAATACCTTCCGGTCTATATGAAATTTATTCTATTGTCAAGCCAATTGCTCTAAGAACTCTCTTTGTTTATCAACACAGGTTCCAGAACCTAAAACTCTGCCACTGGTTCATTGTTTTCAGCGAGATACTCACACAATCCCTTTCCTTTCACAGTCTTGACAGGTCTGGCTTCAATATCATATTCTAGGATCTTAGTGATCCAATTGGCTCTTTTTTCAGTGATTTCTCCCTCCATAATATACTTTCGCACACTAAGATGTGGTACACAAACAATCACTTTATTGTATGATATTAAATGCCAGAATTTTTTAAGCCCTTTAACAATGGCAAAGGCTTGCTTTTCCACAAAGTTATATTTCACTTCATATTCCTTTAAATTTCGTGAATAGAAGGTGACAAGGGACTCCCTTTTTCTCTTCATCATTCCTCTACATAAGTACAGTAGCAATGCTATTGCTACCACCAAAAACATACATAATAAAATCATTAGATAAGTCTGGGTTGACCAACACAGGGGCAAAAGATATAGCTTCCTTTATAAGATCGAAAGCTTTTCTGGCCTCTGCTGTCCATTTGAAGATTTGGTCTTTCTTCAACATTAAGGTAATAGACCGAACAATCCCTACAAAATCTGCAATGAATCGGCTAATGAAATTGACCTTTCCCAGAAATGACTGCACGCCCTTTTTGTTGATAGGTAGCAAGAGTTCTCTGATCACATCAACTCTTTCCGGATCAATGGAAATTCCTTCCTTGGAGACAACATACCCCAATAGCTTTCCTTGGGGAACTCCGAACACACACTTCTTCGGGTTTAAAGAAATCCTGAATTCTTGGCACTTCTGGAAAACGAGTTCCAAATGATCAAAATTATCATCGACAGATTTTGAGAACACTGTCAAGTTGTCTAGATAGATGAGTATAATCTTATGGATCAAATCCTTAAAGACAATGTCCATAGCTCTCTGAAAGGTTTCTCTGGCATTCAAGAGTCCGAAAGAAATCTTGGCATATGCATATGTTCCCCACTTGGTGGTGAACGCTGTTTTGTGTTGGTCCTCCTCGTTTACCCGAATCTGGTTGCAGCCCGAAAAACCATCCAGCATGGAGAATATTTCAGAGCCAGCTATGGTTTGTAGGATTACCTCCATTGAAGGTAGGGGGTAATGATCTTTTAAAGATGCTCTATTTAAATCTTGGAAGTCCACACATAGTCGTATATCTCCATTTTTCTTCCGGACTGGCACCAAGTTTGACACCCAAGTGCTGTGCTTGATCGAAAACAGTATTCGAGATGCGATCAACTTATTTAACTCTTGTGACGAGAGATTCTATCTTTTGGTTCATAGGTCTCTGTTTCTGACAAACTGGCCTTGCCCCTTCCATCAACTCAATCATATTCTCGATGATTTCGAGATCATATCTCTTTAAATCATCATATGACTAGGCTACTACACTTGGGTATTCTTCGTAGAAGTGCCTTAGCCTGTCTTTATTCTTTTGTGATACTTCTTTCCCAACTTTGAGCTTTTTGTCTTCCTCGATATGCAAATTGGTGTAATCACCTTTATTAGGCACGAGCTTCCTTTTGTCCCTTGTTGCATCATCAAAATCAAACAAGCTCTCTAGAGTGACTAGGCCTCTCGGAAGCTTGTTGGATTTAAGCTAGATAATCTGATCCCCATAAGCTTCGGCAATCTTCGGTTGTAGTTGATCGGTGAATTCTCCAGATGACTGGAGGAATGATGCAATATGAGCATCACTATCAAACACCTACCAATCCTGATTGTTATCGGGGATAGCAGGTCTTACAATTACCCTCACCGCATGCTTATTTCTTAATAATTCAGATGTCAGCTCAAACTGAGCCCCAATAGTCACCATTCTGTTGGCTTCAGAATTCATCTCCCTTGGAATAGCCTGAATATTGAATGCTTCAAAGTTGTCAATCAGATCCCAAACTCTGTGTCAGTAGGATTGCATACAGATGTTCTTAGCAATAGAAGTCCCTCGAATCTGGTTGACCACCAGCTCTGAATCTTCGAAGACACTTATCTGCTTTTCTCCCATCTATTCCGGAAGGCTTAAGCCATGGACGAGACCCTCATACTCAACTTCATTGTTTGAACATGCAAACTAGAAATGGTAAGACCTCAAGGCCTTATCGTCGAAAGGGGATATCAAACAAATCCTAGCTCTAGCTCCTACTCTACATCTTGTGCCATCAAAGTACAATGTCCATATTTCCAAAGATTCTTCATCTCCAGGTTCTTTAGTAACTTTGGGCATGATCTTCCCTTCTTCATGAATAACATAGGTTCCGAGGCCAGTTGCATGGTAATTCTCGAAGGGGTCTATATCAATGAATTCTTTCAACAAATCTTCTTCTATTATCTAAGAACTAGTGGCTTCTTCTTCTTCGAGAAATTCTACATTGTACCCCTCCTCCCGAGTGATCGAAGTATGTGCTGCCTCAAAGTTAAGTAAAGCTTCATCAGCAACATGCTTGGAATGCAAAGTCTCTGACAGAAGTTTCATCTTAGCCCCATGCTTGGTCCTTAGAATCAGATGTGACCAGTCCAACGCTAGATATCCTTCGACATTCGCTGTGAACTCTCAGGACAAACAAATCCTGAATAGAGGAGGGATATCAATGAGTATAGTATCCTGATTTACAGTGATACTAGGGAAAGCAAACAAGGTCATAGGAAATCCTTTGATTACCCCGATGGTATCAACCTTATTACCATCTAACTGCATGACCCCTTTGTTCAGAGGCTCATACTTTAAACCTAAAGCTTCAACTACTTTGTTTGGCATGATAGTGGTGCTAGCACCAGAGTCGATCATACAATTATGTAACAATTTGTCATCAATAATGAGTGTTAGAAAGAAAGGCCGAGGTTTAGGCTTAATTTCTTTTCCAGAATCGAGCTTTCCCTCTAGTTGAATTGTTAGCACTTTATCTAGGTCTTGCCTGGATGCTTTCACGTCTTCCTCTCTTGACAGTGCCTTTTGTAATAGCACCTTCTACTCTGGAATAGCCAGGACATCCCACAGAGAAGCATTGGCAAATGACTTCTTCAGTTGTTTTACCACATTAAACTATGCCCGTGACTGGTGAGTCATGGTTGCTTTCTCTTTAGATCTGACAGCTAGTACAAACTTTGCGGCCGGTGCATCTGGCTATTTGGCAATAACAGGGGTGATCATGGGAGCCTTCGCCTTCAGAGGTAGTAGATTCATAGGGCTAGGAATGGCCTCCTTAGATTGTGTTGGGATCGGTAATAGGCTTGCAGATGAGCTAGGCGTCGGCTGAGATGAAACATTGGTAGGCAAGGCTCTAAACTCTCTGGTGAATCTACACTTTGAACACGTGTTGTAATTAGATTGCACTTGGGGCACCTTCTCTATAGGGATGTTGTTCAGAAATGCCGACTCTTCTCCTTCCATCCAAGAAAAGAGCACTTGGTCTGGAACAATGTTCGACTCTTACTAGATGGACATCCCTTGCATTTGCACGATGATGACTGCATTGTGCATTTGTTGAGAAGCATATGGTGGGTTGCTGGAAATGGACGTGCCACCTTGACTGCGTTGGTCTGCGATCTGTTGCTGCAAATTTCCTCATGGACAATTTCTGGGCATATGTGAATCATTGCAAGGAAAACACCATGAATTAGCATCTTCAACTAAATTGTTTTGTCTGACCACCAGCTTCTTGCTTGAACTAGGATGAACTGTCTGAATCGGCAGGGTTATCAGGACCATCTAGTTATTCGGCTGCGTTGAAGTATTTCCGCGCGACCTCTCTTGCCATTGACTCGATTGGTATGGAGGTTTTCTGCCTTGGTAATTCTGATATGCCGACTTCTGATAGCTATATTGCTGCCGCTTCAAAGTGGTCAGTTAAATAGTCATTGCTCGCATTTGTTCTCTCATTTCATTCATCTCGGTAGCCATGGGATTAGGTACAGGAACTATCATCGGAGCTGTATTCGAAGCACTTCCGGGATAGACATACATAGATTGAGTAGGAGCCGTAGATGTGCTGGTCGAAGGAACTTCAGCCTCTGCAACGTTGCACTTAGGAAACAATGGCATTATCGATCTCGGTGCCAACTTTGCTGCAGCGATCAGATTATTTTCCGCCGTGACAGCTAGGGCATAAGCATCAGGAAGAGTTTCTCCACCCAGAGCTTGTAACATCATGGAGATATCGACATTGATCGACTTTAAGTAGAACATGAACGCTAGATCGGGAGGTGGTCAGCTGCCAACAGGCACTCTCTGCCAGGTCGAATGGAACCTCGCATTGAAATCGGGCAGAGCTTCATGAGGAGCTCGCTTTATATTTTCCAGTTGATGGTACAGCGAAGATTTGTCGCCAGCATTCGAGAAATGCTCATAAAAAGGGGTTCTGAGCTGGTCCCAAGTAACAATAGTACCAGCTCCCAGAGTTCTATACCAGTTTAACACCTTTCCTTAGAAGGAGGCGGCCAACAATCTCAGAGCAACATTTTCATTCGGCACGCCATGTACCAGACATACGTCTGCTACATCTTGTAGATGCTTCATCAGTGTCTTTGATTCATCCCTGAAATATTTAGGGATGGCTTTTAGAGCAGAAGTAGGGATGGGGGCCCATACTGCAGGAGGCACAGGTGCTACTAATGGACTACTAGAGTCCGAGGCTACATAATTTCTAGTAGCCATACGTACAAATGGAGTAGGCGACGACAGAGAAGGAGGAGCTGGAGGAGGTGAAGGGCTGCCTCGATGACCTCTCAGATGTACAGAAACTAAAGACGGTACAAGCTGGCCAGGGACTCTTGCAGTTTGTGACCTAGTTATAGGCCAATGGCTCATACACACCTATAAAAATTAGGCGAACATGCTAGTTTGCGGTCCCATCGGGCGTTCCAGAAAAAGAACTGTTGACGCAATATTTTGCATGTAGCAACAGTCTTATGGGAAACTTAGCTATTGGGAGACATTGTGCACTAGCTAAGTAACCTCCAAGATTTTACCAAAGCCAGCTCTTCACCTAGTGGGGGCTTAAAAAGTAAGGAAGAGGGCAGGAATGTAAAATTTACACTACGGGTGATGCGCCAAAGTCTTAGACAAATTTACCAAAGCACAATGCTAAATGCAAAGGCTTGAACCACTAAATTGCTGTTAGTTAAACTAATCTTATCAAAAGAATTTGAACATAAGAGTACCTTCTACTTTGCATAACATAAATTTAGCATAAATTTTAGCTAACACAAAAGAGTTGAAGTAAACATGATCTATATTTATTGAGTTATGAAAAATTACAAAAAGCAGAAGAACAAACGTTCATACAATAAAAGAAAACAACGGCACATAACAATAGTCTCATTAAATGCATAAACAAAAAAAAAGGCCGAAATTATTTGGCATAGTCTGGAGTCTTTTAATTGAATAAAGCTATTAAAAAGGCCTTCTTTCCAGTGCTCGGGAATTTTTACAAACTTGACCAACAACTAAATAAAAGAAACATGGCCCTATTAATAGGCTAGCCCACCGCCTGAAGATACCTCAAAAGAAAGGCAAACCACGAGCAGAGACCGACGACCCAAATCATCTCAAGCCACCACAACAAACATCGACCTGCCAGCAGCATGTGAACAAAGCCATGACATGGAACAGAAAACCATGCAATAGCAGGAGAGAACACGTGGCACCACTGCAAGAAATGTGGTAGCAGGCGAGTACAAAAGGTCTGGCGGTGTTTCCAAGGTAATTGGTGTAGAAACAATCACCACATGTCGCCTAGATGGATCTCGATAGAAAGTCAAAAAGGTTCCAGTAGAAAGCCTCGAGAGGGAGCCAAGTGGAGTGCTCCAAGCAAAATAAAGTACGAGGCGGGCCCAACTCTGAAAGCAGCTAGAGAGAGCCACACGACATGCAGATGGAGACTGTCGAGAAGCGAAACGAAAGGAAAATGAAAAGCTTCGTGAGGAAGTCACGTGGAGTGCTCTGAGGGCAGTGATCATTTGTAATTTAAGGCATAGCCGCAAAGGTAAATTTTAAGGCACAACCACAAAGGTAAATATAAAACTGCAAAGGCTTCGGCGGTTTTGTTTAACAAAGAACATGCAACATTATTACATGAATTTTCAAATTTTTTTGGTTGGAATTATTCAGATATGCTAGGTATTGATGCTAAGATAGTTACAAACAACATTATACTTGGGTAAGATGCTAAACTGGTAAGACAAAAGATACACAATATGAACCCTAAGATAGCCTTATTGGTTAAGGTTGAAATTGAAAAGCTCCTAAATGTTGGCTTTATTTTCCATACTAATTATTCACCATGGATTTCAAACATTGTAGTAGTGGCAAAGCCTGACAATCCTATTAGGATGTGTATGAAATTTTTTGATCTCAATAAAGCATCTTTGAAAGATGATTTTACCCTTCCTAATATTGACATGATAGTAGATTCAACCGCGGGCCATGCTTTATTATCATTCATGGATGGTTTTTCAGGCTCTAATAAAATATTTATCAACCCTCAGGATCAATACAAGATATCATTACTACACCTTGGGGAACATTTTGTTTGGTTGTGATGCCTTTTGGATTAAAGAATGTTGGCACAACATATCAAAGAGCTATGAAATTGATATTTAATGATTACATACATAAAATTTTGGAAGATTATGTTGATGATATTCTAGCTAAATCCTTAACTCATCAAGACAATGTTAAAATCTTTCAAAAAATATTTGAAAGAATGCATAAGTACAACATGGGATTGAATCCAAAAAAATATGTCTTTGGTGTGGATAGTGGAAAATTCTTAGGTTTTATAGTGTCCCATAGAGGCATTGAGGTGGAAAAAAAGAAGATTGATGCTATCATTAACATGCCACCACCATTTCGCAACTACATTCTTTACAAGGAAGGATTCAAGCTATTTGTCAATTTGTGGCATCATTCGTGGATCATAATTTTCCTTTTACACAACTTATTAAGAATGAATTAGAATTAAAATGGAATGAAAATTGTAAACAACATTTTGAAAGTTTGAAATATTATATTGCTAGTCCTCCTATTTTACAACCTGATATTCAAGGAAAACCATTTATCATTTATATATCAACATATGCCCATGCTATAGCAGCATTGTTGGCTCAACAAGATGATAATGGAAAAGAACATCCTGTTTATTACATTAGATGAAATTTAAGTGATTAAGAAAATCGATACATAATGATAGAAAAATAATGTATGACCCTTGTGTTTGCTACTAATAAGCCGAGAAACTATTTACTAAATGTGGAAGTGCATGTGGTTACAAATTTTGATTCTCTAGAAAACCTCTTCACTAAAATAGATTTATCAAGACACTTAGCTAAATGGGTTATGTTGTTAACTAAGTTTGATCTTAAATTTATCCCTCAAAAGGTAATCAAAGGAAAAAACTTGACCGACCATTTAGTTGATGCTCCTTCTCCATTAATGTTACCTAATATGAACTCATTCCTTGATGAGAGTGTGTTGACAATTGAAAAGGAGATATGGGAATTGTACCTTGATTTTTCTAAGTGTTGAACTCGCTTCAAGGTAGGGGTTATATTAAATCTGCCTTCAAGAAAGCCTAGTCCCTTATCTTACCATCTAAACTTCCTATGTATAAACAATACTACAGATTATGAGGCCCTAATTGCTAGAATACGTGCAACTTTATCCTTAGGTGTTCAACACATTTGCATATGTGGTGATCCTCAATTGGTCATTAAAAAAATTAATGGATCCTATCAAGCGAAACATGAAAAATTAGTCCAATATAAAAATCACATAATGATATTTCTTGAATGCTTTGAATCACATATCATTGACAACATTCCTCGAAAGGATAATCAACATGCAGATGCAATGGCAAGTGCTGCTTCCCTTGTATCTCCTAATAATCCTTCTATGTATTTTAAATTTGTCATCCATATGATTACCAATCCATCAATAGATGAAAAAATGAAAGAAGCATTAGTGACTAATATTAAAGCCTCTACTCAATGGTACACAACGATATTTAATTATTTAAGAGAAGGTACCTTTCATAAACCAACCACTAAAAACACTAGAACTCGTATAAGGAAACTTGCTATTCGATATGTCATTCTAGTAGATGTATTATACAGACAATCATTTTATGGTTTTTACTTAGATGTATTAAACAATCAAAGACCCCTATAGCCCTTGAGGAAGCTCATGTTGGCGCTTGTGGGGGGAATTTTGGGGAAGATCGTTATTCAAAAAATTATTTTGCATGTGATATTAATAGAGACATATGAAACAAGGTTATTTTGATCATGTTAAGAAATGTCACAAATGTCAAGAGCATGAAAATCTAATTCACGCTCTCACTTTCAAACTTCATGCCCAAGTTCTTATTTTTCCATTTTACAATTTGGGGTTTAGATCTCATTAGAAAGATATACCCTCCCTCTTCTTCTGGACATACGTTTATAATAACCACCACAGATCATTTCATGAAATGGCTAGAAGAAATTCCCCCATGCTCCACAACAACTAATGTAATTTTGATTGGATTCTATGCTTTGGAGATAGAATAACAATATTCTTCACTCTCATTCCAGGAAAACCCTAGAGATATCAATATAAAGTATGCAAAGAGATCTTGTAATAGGGCTGTCCTAGGGTCTAATTATAAACTAAAAAGGGGTTCACCACCAAGCTAGGGCTTGGAAGGACAAATGAAAGCCAAGACCTAATGCTCAAACCTAATGCAATGCAAAATTTCACTAAATGACCTAAGAATGCATGTAGAACAAAACAAAAGATAAGAAATAAAAGGTGTGCACCTAGAAACCTGAAGAGGATTGGATGAAGCTTTGAAATGCTGAAAACACTGATTTTAATGCTGACTAGGACTCATATGCCAAGTTGGGCGATTTAGTCCCAAATCTGGATTTGTAGGTAGTAACTAGTTTCTGGTAGTGTAGATCTTGGATCTGCAAAAATATGGAAATTGACCTATACTGGGAATCATATGCTAGAAGTGGCGTATCCATCTAGTTAGGTTTTTCTAGAAATTCAAAGTCTAAATCTACTCAATTTCTACTCTATCCTTTCCAATTGATTTTTGGATCTAAAACCCTGATTTGTAACTTGTAGAAGTCTTCTAATGATCCCCAATGAAAGGTGAAAACTTTGAAAACTTTGAACACTTTCCCCAAAATTGCTCTTCAATATGTCTTTTGCCTAAATCTACAAATCACACACTAAATAGAGGGAAAAAATGTTGTTTTGTTAGTAGAAAGGGGTTTACCTTGGTCAAACCCTATTTTGGTAATCAAACATTGAATTAAAATGAAACGAAATAGGAAAAGATAATGATGAATGAACAACATGCAATGTTATAACTCACCAAACCCTAGCAATAAAGTGCTGCAAACATGTATGAAGTGGCTCCAATGGATGTAGATCTTGAATCTTGCTTGAATATAATAGATCTTGACTTGAATGCTAGCTTGAATCATGAAACCCTACATCACAATTGCTCGCTCAAAAACAAACATGATGCTTGATGCTTGAATAATGCTCTAAATTACTTGATAATCTACCCTTGAATGCTCTTGTGAACTCAAATTTTCTATAAGGATGCATACTTGAATGATTGGGGGTGAAAATGAGTGAAATAACCTTGTATTTATACTTGATTATGCCTCTGAAATTACAACACTACAATCCGACATCATATTGGTGCAGGAGAACCTAGTTGGTTTCATGCCTCCATGAGGCAATTTTGTCATTTCTTGGTTTCGGTTTGCATCTCTTTTGTAATGAGGTCATTTTAACCATTTAATATGTGTATTTATTCATTGATTAGGTTGCTAGGTGTTTTGTGGGGTCAAGTTGTCAACTTTGTAAATGTTGTCATTGTTGCAAAATAACAAAAATATGCAAAAAAGGGAATATGAAGGGTCATTAGTTGGAAAGAAGGTTTTTGGTCATTGGAATTCAAAGGGCAGTTAGAAAACTGATGTAAGATGTTTAAATTGGCCTTGAGAAGGTGATCGCAAGCTTGGTGACTTGTATTTTGGAGAGAATTCAATAAAAACCCCTATTTTTATGTAGATTTCTAACATTTCTTGTTGTTTCAAAGCATTGTACAATTCTGTAGAGAGGTTTCATGAATTGAGGTTGATTTTATTGGATGAAGAATTGAATTATATTTCTGTTGGTGTTGGTGTTACTGAGTTTCATTAAGCTTTGAGGATTTTATTGCCATTTTACCTCAAACAGGTAAGAAACCTTAGCTCAACAGGGTTGAAAGGAAGAAAAATGTAGAACTCTCCATTCCACCATTGAAATATTTTAAAACTCAGTGGAATGGAGGTATATTAGGTTTATTTTGTGTTTACCAAGTTTCAGGGGCAAGGGATAGAGTTAGGAGTTGATTGGGTGATGCCCTAGATGAAATTTCATGGGTTTTAGGTATGCAAGGATGACTAGAGGTTAGGGTTTGATAAAGAAGCATTGGGAAAGTGTGGGAATTTGTTTGGTGAGCATAGGAAGACCCTAGGAGACATGTCTAAGCCATTTTTGAGAAGAATTGAAATTTGGAGTGTGGAGAATCAATAAAACCCTATTCAAACTAGCCTAATTAGGCTATTGTTCAAGCATAACAGTCAATTTTTGGAGGACACTTTCTGAAACAACTTCAGTTGATTTCATAGTATGTTATATAAGCCCTTAATGGATACTCAAATCTATGTTTAGATTTTGGAGGTCTCACTTATATGAAAATATTTTCCCATTTTTGTCACTTTGTTGTCCTACTAGGTTTGAAGCCTGTTTGTGAAGGAAGCATGAACAAAGTCTAGAGTCTAAGGTTCTAAAGACCCTTTAGGTCCTAACATGTCATTTTCAATCTACCAAGGGTGTTTCATAGGTTGGATAGAGGTCTGGATGTAAAAATCCTCATTTGGCATTTTGTAGCATTGCTTGGTGCATACCTTGTATGTGTAACCCTTGAACTTGGGAAGAGTGCCTGTTGAAACTTTGCCAATCCATGTATTATTGAAAATTTATTGAGATTCTGATTGTTTCCTTTTCCTCTACATCAAATTTGTATCAGAGCATAGGTTTCGATCATTTGAAGGTAAGAGGTTGAAGTTTGAAGAAGGAAAAGTTGTAATTTGAAAGGACCAAATGCCTCCAAAGGGTAGTGCAATCATTGCTAGGGAAATAAGATTGATGAAGGAGTCTCAAGAAGATCTTATATCTAGAATTGCAGCATTGGAAACAAACCAAAGAAGAGGTAAGGCCACTACAGATGAGAGTGATCAAGAGGAAGAGTAAGAGAGTGAGAATGAAAACCCTCAAAGAGGAGTCCAAGGTGATGATGAGTTGGAACCTGATGAAAGAAGGATGGTTGAGATGCTGAAGGATGTCAGAGGAGATGCTACTAAGGTGAAAATGGAATTTCCCATGTGTGGTGGGAAGATGGATAGTGAAGAAGTGTTGGATTGGCTTGATGCACTAGACAATTATTTTTAATACAAGGAGGTAGCAAATGAACAAAAGGTAAAGTTTTCTAAGACTAAGTTGAAAGACCCTTCCCTAACTTTGTGGAATTATGTGCAGGAAGAGAGATTGGAAAAGGGAAAAGAAAAAAAAATTCATGGGATAGGATGGTGTCTAAAGTGAAGAATCAATTCTTGCTAGGTGACTATGGAATACAAACTTTTAGAAAGCTGCAAAATCTCAAGCAAAAAGAGATGGATGTCATGGCCTACACAGAGGAGTTTCACAAATTGAGCATTAGATAAAGTCATGGTTAGGATGAACTTGAAAAGATAGCAAGGTATATGAATGGATTAAGGTTCAATATACAAGATGAAATGAGTATGGCCATCCCAAGAATGGTTGAAGAATGTTTCCAATTGGCTGTTAGGGTAGAAGAAAAGTTGAAGATAAGGAGGGAGAGACAAGTTAGAGGTAGATGTAGCACTACTAGAGGAAGATGTACATTTTCCACACCAAGGAAGTCACAAGAAAGTCAAGAAGATACAAGCAAGATGCAAGCACAAGTTTCTAATCAGAGAGGTGGTAGGTTAGGCTTTAGAGGCAGATTTGGAGGACAAGGTAGAGTTTCAAGTACATTCTTTGGAAGATGCAATCAATGTAATCAATTTGGCCATCAAGAATGGAAGTGTTCGGATAAGAAACCTTCTAAATCACATGGTGGTGAAAGAAGAACATAGTTGATGCAAGAAGATGATTGTGAAAGTGTGAACTCAACACCACAACATGTTGCTCTTGAAGTTGGAGAATCACTAATGGTAAGAAGGACACTCATCAAAGCATCAAAGGAAAAGGAGCCATAAAAAAGGACACTCTTCAAAACCACTTGTAAATGCAAGGGAAAGGTATGTATAGTTGTAATAGACTCAGGGAGCACATATAACATGGTTTTAATTAAAATGGTTGATAAATTGAAGTTGCATAGAATACCACATGAGACCCCTTACAAAGTTTCTTGGTTGAATGAGGATCAATGTGTCTTGGTAAATGAACAAACTTGGGTGGAATTCAATATAGGAGTGTACAAGGATAAGATTCTATGTGATGTATTGCTGATGGATGTGTGCCATTTTTTTCTAGGGAGACCATGACAATTCGATAGGTATGCAATATATGATGGGAGAAGAAATACCTATGAGATAAAAAAGGATGGAGTCTCCTTTACTTTGACACCCTTGAAAGAGGATGATAAAGGGAAGACCATGAAACCTAATGTAATGATCTGGTTGGAAGGAAAGAGTTCATAAGAGTAGAGGAGAATATGGAGGTTTCAACCACTTTGATACTTGAAGGTACCAAGACAACATAGGTGAAGAGTGATATGATTTTGAAGGGAAATGATATTGAGTTGGTGTCAAGATCTGTTGCATTGAAGGTCAAGGATGAATTGATTTTGGAAACTCAAGATTGGATTAAAAATCATCTTGATATGATGGTAGGTGAAGTGTTCCATTCATTATTTGCACAAGGAAATGTTGGTTATTCTATGATAGAGGTTAGTATTCCTGTTCAAGCAGTAGACATAAGGTCACAACCACAGAGGGAAAAGATGAAAGGTAAAGGTGAGTTGCAAAGATAGGTGGATAAGTCCAAGCACATAGTTAAAGTGAAGAAGAAGGAAAATCATGAAAAGGATGGAGGAGGTATAGTAGCGGGTAATGATGTAGGTTCTATAGAAAATTCAAGTGAAAAACAGGTTCCAAGATCATCTATCAAGTACACCTCAAAAGCTAAAGCGTATTCTTGATGTCAAAGAATTCAACAAGCCAAAATACAATGCATGTTTCTATTTTTTAGTTCATTTGAAGGGTTTTCCTAATGAAGTTTTCACTTGGAGACTAGAGAAGGACATGATCAACCATGAATCTACTACTGCCCCACTATCCTCAAAGGGACTTGAGTCAAATTTTTTCCCGGGAGTATGGTGCAAGAGTACCTAGTTGGTTTCATGCCTCCATGAGGCAATTTTGTCATTTCCTAGTTTTTGTTTGCATCTCTTTTGTAATAAGATCATTTTGAAGCATTTCATATGTGTATTGAGTCATTGATTAGGTTTCTAGGTGGTTTGTGGGGTCAAGTTTTCAACTTTGCAAATGTTGTCATTGTTGCAAAATTGCAAAAATATGCAAAAAAGGGAATATGAAGGGTCATCGGTTGGAAATAAGGTTTTTGGTCATTGGAATTCAAATGGTAGTTATAAAAATGATGTAATATGTTTGAATTGGCCTTGAGAAGGTGATCCCAAGGTTGGTGACTTGTATTTTGGAGAGAATTCAATAAAAACCCTATTTTTCTATAGATTTTTAACGTTTCTTGTTGTTTCAGAGTATCGTATGAACGTTTCTTGTTGTTTCAGAGTATCGTATGATTCTGTACGGAGGTTTCATGAATTAAGGTTGATTGTATTGGATGGAGAATTTAATTATATTTATGTTGGTGTTGGTATTATTGATTTTCATTAAGTTTTGAGGAGTTTATTGCCATTTTACCTCGGACAGGTTAAAAACCCTTGCCCAATAGGGTTGAAAGGAAGAAAAATGTAGAACTCTCCATTACACCATTGAAATCTTGTCAAACTCAGTGGAATGGAGGTAGATTAGGTTTATTTTGTGTTTACCAAGTTTCAGGGGCAAGGGATAGAGTTAGGAGTTGATTGGGTGATGCCCTAGATGAAATTTCATGGGTTTTAGGCATGAAAGGATGGCTAGAGGTTAGGGTTTGATAAAGAAGCATTGGGAAAGTGTGGGAATTGGTTTGGTGAGCATAGTAAGATCCTAGGAGACATGTTTGAGCAATTTTTGAGAAGAATTGAGACTTGGAGTGTGGAGAATCAATAAACCCCTATTCAAAGTAGCTTAATTAGGTCATTGTTCAAGCGTAGCAATCAATTTTTGGAGGACACTTTCTAAAATAACCCCAACTAATTTAATAGTATGTTATATAATCCCTTAATGGGTACTCAAATATATGTTTAGATTTTGGAGGTCTCACTTATAGGAAAATATTTTCCCATTTTTGTCACTTTGTTGTCCTACTAAGTTTGAAGCCTGTTTGTGAAGGAAGTGTGAACAAAGTCTAGAGTCTGAGGTTCTAAAGACCCTTTAGGTCCTAAAATGTCATTTTAAATATACCAAGGGTGTCCCATAGGTTGGATAGAGGTCTGTATGTAAAAATACACATTTGACATTTTGCAGCATTGTTTGGTGCATATCTTATATGTGTAACCCTTGAACTTGGGAAGAGTGCCTGTTGAAACTTTGCCAATCCATGTCTTATTGAAACTTTATTGAGATATTGATTGTTTCCTTTGCCTCTGCATCACATATGAGTCCCACCAAGAATTTGAATTAAGTTTAATTTTGGGCCACATGAGACTCATATGCCCAAGGTGGCATATGAGTCCCATTAGGCTTTATTTATGGGACCATTTTAAAAAATGCTTAGAAAGTTGTGAAATCCAGATTGGGACCCAAAACCCTAGGTGGGATGCGTATGAGCCAAACCACCAAATTTGGGCCACATAACCTAAAAAAACCTGAATTACGATTGGATGTTGATTTATGTCAGGATAATCCTCAAAAAGATGCATTAAATGAGGCTTGTAGATGTAAAATAAGGCCAATTAAAATATAAAGAATCCCACTTATTAATGACAACCTTATAAAAGTGTGAAAATGTGTTACGAGACTTTACAACACCTTAAATAAGGTATGATTAGGTTTATTTTGTTTATAAGGGCCTAAGACCTAATGTGACTCTGTTGAACACATTACAACACTAAGTCAAGGCATAATTAAGCTCAATTTTATAAGGAAGGCCCAAACAAGTGTGAAAATGTGACTTGATGACATTTTTTGACACTATATTTATCCCCCAACTTAGTGAGAGGATGAACATGCTTCAAACTCACACTAAAGTAGATGAATTTTCATTAAGAGGGGTCCAAGTGCACCAATGATAGTAATATGACAAAAATCAAGAGGGGTGATCAAGCCTCCAGGATCAAGATCCCATGGAAAACCAACATAGGTACATAATAACACATGAAAATGATATAAAGAGCAACATTAAAGAAAAAGAATACACTACCAAAGGCAATGAGAAAAGAAAAGAATAACAAAAGGGATGGATGGATCAAGCTTCAACCATTTGTCCAACACGATGTGGATCAGATCTAGGATGTTTGTTTGAAAATGCATGCTCACTCTGAGGCAATGGAACTTTAGGTCATCCACTAGGTGAGGATTTGAAAGAGGTGAGACACATACACACATGACCAGTATGCACACACACACATGCAAGTGACTAAGGGAAATTCATGCCTTAGATTGGATTCCACTCAAAACCATACCAAATTTATACCTCCTGATAACTTTGATAAGGTGCCACACAAAAAAGAACTTTGAGATTCATGAGGTAATAAAAGCTTCATATACCTGGAACTCATGAACAAACAAGATGCCTCCATAGGTAAGCAAAGTGTATTATGCTAGGTGGCCATATAACCAAAATTTTGTAAATGAAAAATGTAAAGAACATTTAAAGGAGTCTTGCTTAGTTCATGTAAGGTCTTAATTTAGGGGACATTGTGTCTAATATCTCCAAGAGAGGACCAATCAAAGGATAAAATATTGAAAACTTAGGGGATGCAATGTGTTGCATTAAGCCACTAAGAGGAATATAATATGATAAGAGAGATCATGCTCTTGAAGGACATCACACCCAATGTCATTCATAAAGCGAAAGATGCATCACATGAAAAAGAAAAATGTCAATGTATGCCCCCACACCATGCTATGAGAAATTACTTCAAACTAGTGAATGATAAATGCTAACAATAAAGAGGACATGAGAGCTCACTTAGAAAGCCCTATGCCAAGTCATATGTTTCCAAATAAAGCTACGTCATGCAAAAGAAAAGAGAGGGGTTACCCCAAAAATGAAACTCCAAACACATGAGGGATCTATGGATTTGGGGTAAGTATGTTCTTGCTACAATGTTTTTATAGAGCTCATAATTGTCCTCATTCCCAAAATACTCATAGAATTGGAAGAATGACACAAAGAAAGAAAAAACAAAGAAAAACCTTTTGGGTCAACATGGAAGAGACATGAATGTCCCAATGCCTTGCATAATCCCCAAAAGGAAAACACAAGACAAGTGAAAAGATAAAGAAAAAGCTTTTGGGTAAACATGGAAGAGACATGGTTGTCTTGATGCCTTGCATCATCCCCAAAAGGAAAACGCAAGACAAGATAAAAGGTTTACGACATAGTGAAGAATGAAGATATAAATAGAGGAATTCCACAAAGAGAGAGAGAGATACACCAAAAAAATCAATATGGGGCATCACATCACACATATGCAATCAAACAAAATAAAAAGAAACAATGAAAAAGACTAGTTAGGCACATGTGAGTCAACTTGTTAGTAGGTCATCCGCATCCCAATCATGTTCATCGTATACAATAGGTGAACAACTAGCCAAAGGGACAATGAAAAATTCATTACTAGGACAAGGCTATCTAATTCTTGCCCCCACGATGTGTAGGACAAGAATGAGCCAAGGTAAATGATGGGAAGGAGCTCTTTGCATGTTGAAATGATTTGAAATAAATGTATAACATGTAATTGTGAGAATTTTATTATTCTACAACTATTACATGGCAAGGAGTGAAAGGGACTTACTTTAAGGGACTATTTTTATGATATCAAGTTGTTTAAATATGCATTGTAAAGCACGACAATCATCGGTACTATGTCCAATATTTTTATGGTATCGACCATGTGGAAGATTTGCATCTTTAGGATATAATTTTGGTGGTTCTCGCATGGGTGGTAATATTATAAGTCCACAGTGTAGAAGTATTTTTAGATTCCTTTCAATTTCAGTTGGTGGGTAAGGGAATTGTAGTTTCTTTACTTTGCAAGGTCTTTTGTGCTTACTAGATTCACCAATTTATCTAGGTGGAATTAGGATAGGGGGACCTGATATGACCTTGTCTTCTTTATCATTGTCATTAGGAGGCACTGGTTTCTCTTTAGGAAGGAGAAAACTTATGTTAGGAGGAGGATTTAAGACAATCCTACCATCACTATGAAGCATTAGTTGTTCTTTAGGAAGGATAACATTTATGTGAGGAGGAGGATCTTGATATCCTAACCCTTTAGTATCTTCAATTGGTATTTTCTCTAAGAATTGATGAATTTCATGTTCACTTGTTGTATTACATCCTTGCTTACTCAAGATTGTAGATGCTTTTCCATATGTCTCTTCAAGGTTGATGGGAGTGTCTGCCACTTTGTTAAAATAGAATGGTTGAGTGTTCATTTTCTTAGAGGAACTAGGTTCACCTATTGTAGGGAGCTTACGTTCAATTATTGTCTTAGTTTCATGATGTAAGTAACCAAAAATCTCAGGTGGTGGTATTATAGGGGGTTGGTTTTTTCATTGATGGATAAAAGGATGCATTAGATTCAAATTTGTTAAGGAAATTGTTTAGGAATTTATTCATGTTTCCATCATCTTCTCCAATGATGTCAACATCATGAGGAGGACATGCATTAGGAGTTGAGTGAGCATGAGTAAGTTCAATTTAATTAGGGTCATTTCCCAAAAACACAACTTGACACATCCACTAAGGAAGTTAAGGACATCCGAAGCTTACCAAAACACATATCCATGATGAAATGCAATGCAAATTTTAGATCCTAAACAATGTATACAATCTGAAATGAAATGTTCTAGAGGCAATTTTGAATTTAAGCAATGCACAAGATGAGCCAATTTAAACTAGATACAATGAATTGAATATAACAGAAACTCTGTAAACTAAAACAAAAAGTTATCACCAACAAACATGAGCACAAAAATAGAGTGTTAAATTTTGGAAAATGTAGTTCAAAATATACACTGGGACTAAATTGCCTAGAGGGGTGTATGAGTCCCAGTGAGGGATTTTTTTCACAATTTTTGGAAAATTTCAAGTGATTTTTATGCGTTTTAGTTTGTATGATCTATAACCTAAGTGAAAATGAAAATTTTATGTGGTTTTCAATGTTTGAGATGCAAAAATGCAAGCTATATGCACTTTCACTAATGCAAGGTTTATAAACCCTAGAATGCCAATTAACTAATGTAAACCCTAATGCAATGTTAATGCAAGAAAGATCTAGGATGATGATGCACTCCAACTAAAAAATATGATATTCTAAATGCATGCTCACCAAAATGAAAGGAATAATTTTTTTTGGGTTCTATGCTTGGGAGATAGAATAACAATCTTCTTCACTCTCATTCAAGGAAAATCCTAGAGATCTCAATCTAAAGTATGCAAAGGAGAAATAGATCTTATAATAGGGTTGTCCTGGGGTTTTATTGTAAACTAAAAAGAGGTTAACCACCAAGCTAGGGCTTGGAAAGACAAATGAAATGCAAGACCTAATGCTCAAACCTAATGCAATGCAAACTTTCACTAAATGACCTAAGAATGCATGTAAAACGAAATAGAAAGCTAAGAGATGAAAGGTGTGCACCTGGAAATCTGAAGAGGACTGGATGAAGCTCTAAAATGCTGAAAACATTGATTTTAATGCTGATTGGGACTCATATGCTATGTTGGGTGATTTAGTCCTAGATTTGGGTTTCTGGGTAGGAACTGGTTTATGGTAGTGTAGATTTTGGATTTGCAAAAATCTAGAAATTGACCTATACTAAGACTCATACGCTAGAAGTGGTGTATCAATACAATTAGGGGTTTTGGAAATTCAAGGTCCGAATTTTCCCCTCAATGTCTTCTCTATCCTTTCTAATTGATTTCTAGATCCGAAAACTTGATTTGTAACCTGTAGAAGTCTTCCAATGATCCCCAATGCAAGGTGACAACTTTGACAACTTTGAACACTTTGAAAAATTTCTCCAAACTTGCTCTTCAATATGTCTTCAGCCTAAATATACAAATCACACACTAAAGAGAGGGAAAACTATTGTTTTGTTAGTAGAAAGGGGTTTGCCTTGGTCAAACTCTATTTTGGTAATCAAACCTTGAAATGAAATGAAATAGGAAAAGAGAATGATGAATGAACAACATGCAATTTTACAACTCACCAAACCCTAGAAATAAAGTGCTGCAAACATGTATGAAGTGTCTCCAATGGATGTAGATCTTGAATCTTGCTTGAATATGATAGATCTTGACTTGAATGCTAGCTTGAATCATGAAACCCTACATCACAATTGTTAGTTCAAAAATAAACATGATGCTTGATGCTCAAATAATGCTCTAAATCACTTGATAATCTACCCTTGAATGCTCTTGAATGATCTTGTAAACACTTGAATGCTCTTGTGAACTCAAATTTTCTATAAGGATGAATACTTGAATGCTTGGGGGTGAAAATGAGTGAAATAACATTGTAGTTATACTTGATTATGCCTAATTTCCAAAATTTACAACACTACAAGTTCACATAAGATCTAGGAGGATCAAATCCTACCAAGAGTTTTAATTAAATTTAATTTTGGGTCACACGAGACTCATACGGTCAAGGTGGCATATGAGTCCCATTAGGTATTAATTATGGGACCATTTTAAAAAATGCTTAGAAAGGTGTTAAATCCATATTGGTACCCAAAACCCTAGGTGGGCCTCATACACCCAAGGTGGCGTATGATTCCTAGACCACCAAATTCGGGCCACACAACCTAAAAACACTTGAATTATGATTTGATGTTGATTTATGTTGGGATCATCTTCAAAAAGATGCATTAAATGAGGCTTGTGGATGCAAAATAAGGCCAATTATTAATGAAAACCTTAGAAAAGTGTGAAAGTGTGGTACAAAACTTTACAACACCTTAAATAAGGTATGATTAGGTTTATTTAGTTTATAAGGGCCCAAGACCTAATGTGAGTGTGTTGAACACATTACAACACTAGGTCAAGGCATCATTAAGCTCAATTTTATAAGGAGGGCCGAAACAAGTGTGAAAATGTCACTTGACATTTTTTGAGACTACACATAACAATCTAATTCACACTCTCATTTTTGAACTTCATGCCCAAGTTTCTATTTGTCCATTTTTCAGTTTGGGGTTTAGATCTCATTGGAAAGATATCCCCTCTCTCTTCTTCTGGACATACATTTATAATAACCACCATAGGTTATTTCATGAAATGGCTAGAAGAAATTCCTCTGTGTTCCACAACAACTAATGTAATTTTTCATTTCATATTGGAACACATTATTGATCACTTTGGTCTTCTTTTCACATTAGACATTTCAGACAATGGTACGCCATTTAAGAATAATAATGTAAAGAAATTTTTGGAAAATTTTCATATTCAACACCATATTACCCACTATGAATGGTGTTTCTATACCTACACAAACACAAACAATAAACACAATATTAGATATAAATGCAAGATAGAAGCAAAATTCCCCATGAAATTAGATTGGAACATCAAAATAGGAAAGAAATGAAGAACAACACAAATGAAAGCAAGTAAATCCCATTTTAATGAGCAAGCCCTCAATCCCATGGGGGAATTGGTGCCATTTATTTGTAGAAAATGGCCCTTTCCAAATTCCTTGATGTAGTTGTGATGATCTTTGATGATGAGTGTGTTGCCTTGATGAAATTTGCCAAGAACTTAGCTAAATGGATGTGAAAATAGATGCAAAATATGAAAAATGCTAAGAACTCAAATGCTAAATGCCTATAGTGATTGTGCTATGTGTTGATGGATCCAAAGTCAATAGAGGATGCCTCTATTTATAGACTTGAAGAATGGAAGAATAAGAAAAAGGGATGAATGTGGGACAAAAGACCAACCAATGAGAGAAGGCCACTTTTCATGTGATTGGAGGAGGAATGAGCACATTTTGATGAATGTGCACATAAATTCTATTAGATTCAAATTTGAATTTGATGAAATGACAAGTTGGAGGGAGAGAGGAATGGAGTAAATGTCACTTGGCTCAAGGCAAAGGATATGTAAGACGCCTTTAATTCCTTGTTGGATGTACTCATCCCTTTTGTAGGGATTTTTGAATTGGAAGAATATTCCAAAAAATATGCCCTTTTGAATGGAAATTGATGAATTAATAAATCAAATAAATTGATTTATTGTGCAAGTTGAAAAATCTAGAGGATTGGAGTGATTAGGATTAGGATTAATCATGATTTGATCATTTTAAGTAGAAATTAGATGATTTGACATTTTTGACTTAGATTTTGGATTAAATAAATCAAAGTTGAGAGGAATAATGATTTAAATAAAAATTGATTTATTTAATTAAAGAAGGTGGTGTTAGATTAAATCAAATAAAGATTAATTTATTTAATTTAAATGAGATTACCTTCTAGGTTAATTAAATAAAGTGAATCATTTAATTAAAAGAGAAACTATAGGATTAATTAAAAAAAATGATTTATTTAATTAACAGAAGATGATGACTTAATCAAATAAATTTGATTTATTTAATTAAGAGATGAAATGTGATGATTAGAAAGAGATGATTTAGGATGAACTGATGTTAGTAAGATCAGGATCAGATGTGTAGGATCAATCTATATATTTTTCGTGTCTACACCCACAGTCTAATAAACAAGCGGAAGCAACAAAGAAAAAATTTGAACAAATCTTGTGAAAAAAAGTAAGCAAACATAATAAGGATTGGCACATTCAATTATCGTATGTGTTGTGAGCTTATCACACTAGTATTCAGACATCTATAGGAAATACACCTTATAACCTTTTTTTTGGCATTGATGCAATAATGCCCTTTGAGTTAGAAATTCCTTCTTTGTGAATTGATTTTCGAGGACTTATTGATGATACCACTTATAAAGAGAAATGGTTGCAACAACTTGAAATGCTTGATGAATAATGCATTAATTCTCTCAAGAATCTTCAAGCCTATTAAAAAAGAATGCAATGTAGTTACAATGATAATGTGATCCACACTTATTTAATAAAGGTGATTTAGTGTTATATGAAAATCAACACAATGTTAATGTTGGCCTGGGTAAAAAAGGAAAGTTTAGTCTAAGTTGGTTAGGCCCTTATGTCATTCAGGATAGCTATGGGTCTAGTGCATATACATTAAAAGAAAATGGATGAAACACCTCTTAAAGAATTTATCAATGTTGTGCATTTGAACAAGTATTACACTTAACATCTCTTTTGAATAGTATGTATATTAAAGCAGGTTGTTAGATTTAGTAGATAATTTTATATTTTATCTCGCATTGCTTCATTCATGACAAACATTCCTTGTGTGCCTTGAATTATAGATTAATTTTTCACTAATGGGATTATTACTTTCTTCTACATGCTATTCAATTTCATGTTTGTTGTGTTAAATTAGATCATTATATGCATTTAATTTTCCATAATTAGATCATAAGGAGCATTTAATTTAACATGATTACACATTAAAAATGATGTATCTAAGTAAAAATAAGTGTTTAAGTTAGATCACACATACAAAATTAGATCATGTTGACATTTATTAAATAATCTACACCAAGATTGTTTAATAGATCACATTAAAATCTAATCTAAATAAGAACAAATATAGATGTTGAACAAGACAACTAAGAGGGGGGGTGAATCAGTTGTAGAGAATTTAACCTTTAAAAATTCCATCAAAGGCTAGACCAACTATCATTCACAAATCCTTTAATCTACTAATGTGATTAATCATTAAGTGTAAAAGAAGAAACTGAAAGCAGTAAAATCATACACACAAAGACACCAGATTTATGTGGAAAACCCAATAAGGGGAAAACCATGGTGAGGATTAGCTCACAATATAGAGAATATCAAAACCAAATATAAAGGCTCATTGCTAGAAAGGCTCACTTCCAAAACAAAACTTACTGTCTAGAACAAGACTCATTGTCCAATAAGGGTTAACCACCTAGAGGGATAACTACCATAGAATTACAAAGAAGATAGAAGAGGATAGTTAAAAAGAGAAAAATATCTCAATGCAATTGATATTTCCATCACAATTTGTTCACTCACTTGCAGACACACACAAAATATGTCGGATGCCTTCAACTCACTGCCTTCGAAACCCTAACAAGAAATTAGCACTGATCTACTCAAACTCACATCACAAAAACACTATTTCAAATCTATCTTGCATCTATCTTACTTGCATTCATCTTTCACCAACATCTCAACTTGTATGTATACCTTCCTCAACCTTTAAGCTCATCTAAGGCTGACCATACATCATCTGTAAATTCAAATTCAAATTAGGTCGACACTAAAACATTCTATGATGGAATTAGTATAAGGAGGACACAAACACTTACTTAATGATGGCATAAATAAGTACCAACATGCTTCACCATGCTTCATGAACTTTGTAAGCAATGCTTAACACAAGGTCGACCAACACCCGTGTAAAACACATAGAACAATTAAGCACACACAAGCTTAACTCGACCAAATCTCTCCAGATAAAAAAATTAACTTGAAAATGATCATATTAGCTTCTTTATAAAACCACAAGTCTTGAAACAAAAATTCAAAGATATCCAGAGCAACTACATTTCTCCTAGACCACAACCAGACACACCAAACTGCATAGTCACATACTAGTGAAAATATCTCGCACTATGCAATGATCTAGAAGACCAAATTTTGGATATAGAAACCATCAACAATCATGATCAATATATCAAGAAAAAACCAGCATAAAAACACATACTAGAGCAACATCCGAAGCAAACACTAAATACCTACAAAATTTATTTATTACAATTTTCTTAATATCCTTGACATATACAATGAATAATTGACTTCCATGACATCAATGACAACAACAATTAGTTGACAACCAGCTAAACAGTTGACATCAATGACAACACCTTCATACTTGCAAAAATCTCCCCCTTTTTCATTGACGACAACACATGATGTGAAAAACTATCAAAGACAACATAGCAACTCTGAACCATCAAACTCTAGAAATTTTTTCTCTCGTTTACTTTTTTTTTTTCACATGATACTTTCTCCCCATTTGACATTAATGGAAAAGAAAAAATATAATTGAATTTTTTTTCCTCCTTTGACATTACTAGTACTCAATACTCCCCCTTAGGAGTACACCGAAACAATTCTTCAATGACAACACATGACACTACTTGCTCCCCCTGAGAGGTAGCCACCAAAAATTAGTCTAGAAGAAAGATAGATCCATAGATCCATTGGATTGATGCATCTCCATATGCGTATAGTTCAAGAAATCAGGGGCAATGACCCCTAATTGAAATACCAAAGATACTCAAAAAGTATCTTTAGGAAGAGCCTTTAGTAAATATGTCAATAATCTGATCCTTCATTGGTATATACTCAAGCTTTACTTCATTCTCCATGACCTTCTCTCTCAAAAAGTGATACCTTATTGATATATTCTTTTTCCTTGAGTGCATCACTAGATTCTTGGAAATATTAATTGCACTTGTATTATCACATAAATTAGAAATATGATCATCATACATTATTCTAATATCCTTCAATGTTTGTTTCATCCACAAAACTTATGGGCAATAGGATGCTACAACAATATACTCAGCCTTTGCAGTGTATAATGAAACTGAATCTTTCTTTTTACTTAACCATAACTCCAATCTACAACAAAGAAATAATGCATCACCACTTGTACTTTTTTTTATCATCAACACAACCTGCCTAATCTACATATGTATAAGAACTTATTGTAAAATCAGTATCCCTAGAATACCACAAGCCATAATCTAGAGTACCATTCAAATATATGAATATCCTCTTAACAATAGCAACATGTGTTTCTTTAGGGTCTTCTTGAAATCTAGCCACGAGACAAACTACATGTATGATATATGGTCTAGTAGCAATTAAATATAGTGGACCTCCAACCATCGATATGTATTTTCTCTGATTAGCCTTAGGTGAATCATCATCTTTGCTCAATTTGTAGCCAACCACCATAGGAGTGCATACCATTTTGAAACCATCCATACCAAACTTCTTCAACATTTGTTTTACATATTTTGACTATGAAATAAAAATTCCTTTCTTTGTTTGATTGATTTGCAGCCCAAGAAAGAAATTAATCTCACCGAACATAGCCATCTCATACTCTTTTTGCATCTCTTCAAAAAACATCTTGCACATTGTTTCATTTTCTCCAAAGATAATATCATCAACATATACAACCACTATCAAGATTTTATCATTTTCAATTTTGAAATAAAGATTACTATCTACCATGCCTTTATTGAAACCTTACTGAATCAAATATCTATCTAACCTTGCATAGCTTGAGCTCTAGGAGCTTACATCAATTCATATAAAGATTTCTTTAATTTGCAGACCATATTTGGTTGATTTGACAACTGAAATCCTTATGGTTTTTCCATGTACACTTCTTCTTCTAGCTCGCCATTCATAAATGAAAACTTTACATCCGTCTGATAAACTTTAAAATCTTTATGAGCAAAAAAAGCCAAAAACATTCTAATAGCTTCCATCCTAGCCATTGGAGCAAAAGTCTCCTAAAAATATATACCTTCTACTTGTGAGTAACCATTACACACAAGCCTTGCTTTATTTTTGACCACTTCTCCATTCTCATTCAACTTGTTTCTAAATACCCATTTTGATCCAATTATTTTTTTATTTTCTAGTTTAGGGAACAATTCTCAGGTTTGATTATTCTCAATCTGCATAAGTTCTTCTTTCATTTCACTCATCCAATGCTCATCTTTACATGCTTCACTTACTATCTTAGGTTCAACCTCAGAAAGCAAAGATAAATTTATTTCAGTAGCAGTAGCAGCTCTTCTTCTTGTCAATACTCCTATTCTCATGTCTCTAATGATTTAATCTACTAAATGATTATTTTGCACATATTTAGGTGTCTTTGGGGCCAATGGAGCTTCTTCTTCTTCATTATTCTTCCACAACAACTTCTTCTACTTCTCTATAATCAGGTTCATATGATACATAGCCATCAACTTCAATTGAATTATTTAATGCTTCATCCACCTTGACATTTGTGCTCTCTATAATCTTTCTTAGCCTTTTATTGAAACATCTGTAAGCTTTTCTTCTAGTAGAGTATCTAAGGAAGATACCCTCATCACATCTAGCATCAAACTTCCCTAAATTTTCTTCATCCCTTCTGATATAACATTTGCTTCCAAATACCTTGAGATACTTGATAGTAGTAATTCTTCCACACCATAGCTCATAGGGGGTCTTAGTGTTGTTGGATTTTTCTTGAACTAAATTGAACATGTAGACACTAGTGTGAATAGCTTCTCTCTAGTAAACTTCTGGTAGACCGACCTCTATTATCATTGATCTACCAGCTTCTTGAATTGTTTTGTTCTTTCTTTCAACAATTCCATTCTACTGAGGAGTTTTAGGGGTAGACAATTGCCTCTTTATTCCATGAAATTCACAAAACATGTTAAAATCATTGGAGGTGAATTCACCACCTTTTTCAAACCTCAAACATTTTATTCTCAAATTTGCTTCATTCTCAACCATAGCCTTAAATGCCTTGAATATGTGTAATGCATCATATTTCTCTCTAAGAAAAGTAACCCATGTATATCTAGAGTAATCATCAATTAGAAGCATAAAATACCTATCACCTTGTAGACTTATCACTCTTGTAAGACCACAAAGATCTGTATGAATCAAATCTAGTAGTCTAGTAGTAGATTGTTCCTTTCACCTAAAGCAATTTCTAGCTTACTTCTCAAACTGAAAATCCTTGCAAATAACATTAACAGGATCTGTAATCCTTGGTAAATCTCTCAAAGCTTGTACAACACTGATTCTGACCATATTATCAAAGTTCATATGACACATCCTCTAGTTCCATAACCAACTATCATTAATCTATGACATAAAATAGTAACTTTCAACACCCTTAAGTTGATAAATATTTCCCTCAAATTTCTTACTTGCTACAATTACTATTCCAGATCCTTTCCTAATTTCATATCTCTCATCCTTGAATACAAGATTATATCCTTTACTACACATCTGTCCAACACTTGGGAGATTATGCCTTAAACCCTTAACATAGTAGACATCATCAATATTATGCTTTCCATCAAAATTGACTGAACCTATCCCACAAATATTAGCACCAATATCATCTCCAAACTTAACTAAGCCTCCATAATATTTTTCAAGTTTAACAAACTTATTTTTATCACCGATCATGTGATGTGAACAACCATTATAAAAAATCCAATAGTTCTTTTCTTGTTTAGCATGAAGGGTAGAGATATCAGTATCTTCAACTTTCTTTGGAGCACTTTCCTTCACTTGTTTCTTAGTATTAGCAGAAGTAGATTCATCTTTTATAGCCAAGAAAAATAATTCATTATCATCAAAATATCCATAATTAGACTCTTCATCAGAAATACTAGCATCTTCATTTACATAATATGCTCTCTTAATCATCTTCCATTTTCAATCTTTACTCATTCTATATATTTATTCTTCTTAGCTCTTTCTAGAAATCTTGAAGCATAATGACCTATTCCTCCACAACTAAAGCATTTAAAGGGTAACTTACCTTCATACTTACCGAAGCCCTTTTTCATCCTTCTTACAAAGTTAGCTTCCACTTCATGGAAATTCTCTTGATTTGGATCTTCAACATTTGCAGCTCTAAAAGCAGTTTTTGACTTTGATCCATTTCTCAAGCTAGGCTTTCTCATTTTAAATGATGTTAGAGTACCCAATAAATAATCCTTAGTATAATTTTTGTAATCTAAAAATTCCTGAATAGTAGATACCTTTTCACTCTATGCATCAGGGAGAGTTTCAAGAATATTCTTCACAATCATGGATTCATCCACTATAGCACCTAGTCCTCACAAATTCCTAAAAGCTCATCCACTCTTTGTACATAGGATTTAATGTTCTCATCTTCAAACATATGTAGGATCTCAAATTGTGCCTCCAAGTTTTTCAACTTTCCTTCCTTGACCTTTTCATCTCCTTCATGAATCTTTTCCAATGTATTCTAGACCTCTTTAGCAGTCTTTAGATTTGCAACTTTAATTAATTCAAAATGTGAAATATTTTTCTTCAAAATGAAATTTTCCTTATTGTTCGCTTCATGCAACTTGATTTCATTAGCTATACTCAAACCAATAGTAGAAGCAGTGTATGCAGTCTTATAAGCTTTCTCAACATCATATCCACTATATTTCAAATATCATTCCATCTCTGTTTTCCAAAAGGCATAGTTAGTCCCATTGAACCTAGGACACTCAATAGTGATCTTGCTCGCCATCCTAGACCTTCCTTAAGTGGTTAAGATCTTATCCAAGGAACCAAGCTCTGATACCAATTGTTTAACAAGACAATTGAGAGGGGGTGGTTGAATATGTTGTAGCAAATTTAACCTTTGAAAATTCCACTAGAGGTTAGACCAATTATCATTCACAAATCCTTTACTCTGCAAATGTGATTAATCATTAAGTGTAAAAGCAGAAATTGAAAGGAGTAAAATCATACACATAAAGACATTAGATTTACGTGGGAAACCCAATAGGGGAAAAACCATGGTGAGGATTAGATCACAATATAAAGAATATCAAAATTGAATACAAAGGCTCACTACCAAAATATGACTTACTATTCGAAACATGACTCACTGTCCAATAAGGGTTAACCACCCAAAGGGATCAATGCCACAAAATTACAAAGAAGATAGAAGAGGATAGTTATAGAGAGAAAACTATCTCAATGCAACCGAGATTTCCATCACAATTTTCTCACTCACTTGCAAACACACACAAAAGATGTTGGATGCCTTCAACTCACTACCTTCGGAACCCTAGTAGAAAATTCACACTGATTTTCTCAAACTTGCATCACACTCACACTATTTCACATCTATCTCACATCTATCTTGCTTGCATTTATCTTTCACCATCTCAACTCGTACTTATAGCTTCTTCAACCTTGAAGCTCATCCAAGGTCGGCCATACATCATTTGTAAATTCAAATTCAAATTAGGTCGGTGCCAAAACATTCTACGATGGAATTAGAATGAGGGTGACCCAAATAATTACTTAATGAGGACCTAAATAAGTCCCAACACACATCACAATGCTTCATGAACTTTGCAAGTAGTTCTTGTTGACATTTCATGCCCCCCTTTGATCTCCTATCATTGATAACTGATCTGAGAGATCCCCCATGGGCCATCTTGCATGTTTTCTCCTTGAAGTTTCTTAAGTTTTGCTAAGTCCCAAAATTTTGGGTTTTCGAGCTGTCTCTTACCTGCTTACTTACATGTTTTCTCCATCACTCCCTTCCTTCCCATTTTTTTTCTAAGTATTTCGGGTGTCAGCCTTTGGCCTTATCCTTTACCCCTTACCATCCCTCTCCTCTTTCATCCTTGCGCCTTTCTTCTATCAGCTTTTGGCGTTCGCCCTTTGTTCTTGCATCTTACCTCTTACCTTCAGAGGTAAGAGGTAAGGCTTCCTTCCAATCCCCAAAATTTATCTCTATGGCTTTTGGTCTTCACCTTCTCCTTTACCTCTAATTATTGGAGGTAAGCCTTCACCCTTTCCCCGAGGATTTTCTCTAAATTTGACTAAGTGTCGAATGCTTTCAACTTTCAGCTTTCAAAGGAAAGCCTTCTCTCTTAACCTTGACATTTACTCTCTTCTTCAGGGTTTCACTTCTTCTCTTCTTCCTTTGGTATGTGGTAAGAGGTATGTCCAAATATTGACCTTCAATGGCCTGACATTGATGTGCATAAATATGAAGTAAGTGACATGAGGTCGGCCCGACTCCCGACATCCGATGGTCTGATGCTTTACCCCTAATTAAGACACATTTTCAAGGCTCCGAGCCATTTTTTCATGTTTGTAAAGGCTTCGTTTTGGGCCCGATTCCTCGACCTTTTGGCATTTTGACATATTTTTTGGGCAACATTTTTGATGCTCGATTTGAATTTTGAGCATCCAAATTTGATTTCTTAGGCTTTAAGGACAACATTTATTGCATCCCTTATCTCTCACAAGTGGATGTCATGGGTGCCCATGCCCATTTATTTCTCTTTGTTGACTTTATTGGTGGATCGATGCCCTAATAAATATTTTAATGAATGGATCCATTATTACACATATAGGCTTCATTACTAACCCTGGTTAGGTTAGGGTTCATCTTGTGTTTCTCAGTTATGCTTGATTTATAAAGGCAATAAATGTATTCATTTTAAGGGTTCTTCCTCTGGATTCTCTAGGGTTTTCTATTGCATACACTACATTCTTTGAATTCTTCCATTGTAATAATTACTTCTATGCTTTTATGTTAATAAAATTCAACAATTATCAATGTTATCCCTTGCATGTTTGTGTAAAATGCATTTACCTTCATGTTTGAGTATGTGTTTTAGTTGTTTCATTGTTGTATTATGTTGTTTAGAAGAAGGAAGAAACAAATTTCTATCTTGGCGCATCACCTCCCTTTCATTTTCATGTTCTCCTTCTCCCCTTTTCCTTGTGAGTTGTTAGTGGTAGGATTTCATGTGTTGGGTTGGACCAATACATTGCATTGGGATTGAAAAAGGAAGCTGACCCTATTTGAAGATTCAACCTCATACATGGAAAGGGCCCACACCTTGAGGTTGTTTCCATTGTGTCATTAAAATTTTGAGCTTCATGCTCAATAGGGTTCAATTTCATGTGACAGTAGTTTCTAGCATGCCCAGTTGGATTACTTCTCTTCGTTGAAGAATCTAGTGTTTTATTCAATTCATTTTTCCTTTTGAGGCATATCTTCAAACACCATAATGACTCTATTCAAAATCAATTGGTTCAAGTAGCCTAGTTGCATTTCATGTCATCGAGGAAGTGGTGCCTTCTTCAACATTTCAGCCTTTGGAGGTGTTCTTCAAGCACTTGGCAACTTTGCAACTCATTTGGGTGACTCTTTTGGTATGTACCCAAAGTCTTTGGATGGGCCATCCTTTGCTCTTATTTTGTAATTTTTGAGGTGTTTCCTATGCATTAAAATGTCATATTTTAATGGAAACCACATGTACACTCCACCATTCCATGATAATGCTAGCTTTGTTCCTCCCAGTTAGCAATATTAGGCTAGTTATGTCCCCCATTTCATTCCATAGAACCCTACAGTTGTGGGTTTTCAATCTTCTCAAAATTCTTACCACCCACTTGACCTTTCCCAAAAATCTTGGATGCCTATACATTCCTATAAAAAACCCCATGATACTCCTTATTCTTCATTTCAGCCCCAAAATGAGAGTGAACTTATGTCCATGGTGAAGGATCTATTTAAAAAAAATATTGAGCTTAAGGAGAAGAAAGAACTTGACCTATAGTAGGAAGAGTGGGCTAATCAAGGCTATCAGGGGAAGCAGTTTTGTTTCCCACAACAAGATGAGCTTGTAAATCAAGCTCACTATCCATAACAACAAAATAGAGATGCTCAATGGAGGTATGAGCAACAATTGAAGGCTCAAAGAAGTAAAAAAGAGGAGTGTATAGCAAGAGATATTGCTGATAGGAAAGAGAAAATCCATCTTTCCCTTGCTCTAGCACAAGTGCATGAGACTTAGGAAGCCCGTTGTGTGCCTAGTTTCAAAAAAGAACCTCCACCATTTCCAAAACAACTTGCTAATGAGGAGGTAAGAAAATATAAATTTTTAAGTTTTAGGAACCCTAACAAGCCTCTTCAAACTACCATTAGCCCTCCTTTTGTTGTAGAACAACCTATTGTGCAAGAGGTTTGCAAGCATAAATTTTTTAGTTTCAAGAATCTTAATCAGCCCCTTGAAACTCCCATTCAACCTCTTGTGCCATCAAGTAGATCTTCTATGTTGGAGATCCCAAGTTTTGATAGCCTCCATTACTCAAAAGAAACCATCCTTGAGGAGGCTCAACCTTTTACTCCTATTGAGCAACCCCTTCTAGAGATTCAACAAGAGTTTCAATGCCCTTTTGACTATTTCTCTACCTCTTTCCCTATTCCACTCTTTAAAGGTGGACCTATGATATGGGATCCTAGTTGGTCAGAAGAACAAAGGAAGGAGAAGTTTCGAGCTAGGAGTGAAGAGGTTTCTATTGTGGAGCCTTCATGTGCTCAAAATAATGAGTTTATTGCTTTGATACAATAAAAAATTGAAGATGAAATAGTGTTGTAGTAACAAGGCATTAAAAAGGTAGAAAAAATTGATGCAATAGAGGAATCAATCCTCTCATTTGATGCCCTTCCTTATTTTGTTGAAGATGAGGAGGATAGATTAGCTATACCTACATTAGTTGAAGCCTCTAAGTAGCTTGGTCTTGGCTTGGTGGATGAAGACAACTCCATGGTTTTGGAGCAGTAGTAGCATATGTGTTTAACCCCTATTATAGTGGATGAAGATCCATGATCTATTGAGGTATGCAGTTTTGAGGTGGAGGATCTCTTTTGGGATGATTTAGAAGCTTTTTTCTCAAGCTTGGATGCCAATATTTTACCCCAAAAAGAACAACTTTGTGGGAAGAAGTATAAGAATGAAGAAGCAATAGGGGATGTGGCAACCATTACATGCCAAGAGTCTTATTTTGTTGCAGCTTGTTGCCAAGAAAGAATTAAAACTAAGAGACAACTTGAATAGTTTAGTTCTTCAATTGAAGTGTCTCAAAAATATGATTTTTGTGTTGATTCAGTGTGCATCAATGCAAATTATTTTTTAGTTATTGAGAAATCACACATTTTTTTGGAGAGTGATGCTCTCATTGCTTAGTTTGATAATATTCCCAAGCTTCAAAATTTCTCTTTTGAGGTGCATGAGGAAGGTATTTCTTGTGCAAATCAAAAATCAAGTTTTGCATATTTTACATCACCATGTGAGCTGGAAAATTTCTCTTTTTTTTTTAGCTCATGCATTGAGGAGGTCAACGATGGTGTAATTGGCCCATCCTTTTGTGAGGTGAGTTATCTTCCCTCTACAAAAGGTTTGATCTTGGGTGCTAGCCTATCTTCAAAAAAGTTCACCCTTTCTACTGTATGTTCAACTGAGACACCAGTGTTAGATGAATCTAACACTTGCATCATATGGTTCCCTTGCAATGGAAAAATTTACAGCGACACGATCCTTCACCTTGCAAGTGTTTTGTGCAGTTACATGCATGTTAGCAGCAATTTTTAGTGGTTGCAACTGGGTGAGGTCTGTAACTATGGTTTGAGGGGGATCAACTCCTTCAAAAGGTTCATCTTTGAAAGAGGCAAGCTTCCATTCTTTTCTTTTTGATAGTTTAGTGTATATATTGTAAATATCTTGCTTTCCATGAAGTGAATTTGCACAAATTGCATTCTCCTTAAGGGAATGCATGCTCTTAGATTTCATGATTTCCTCCATGTGTAGCTATACATATTTTGTTTTGCTTTGAGGAGACCCAATTTTGTAAATCCCTCTCATGAATCTGTGCCCAATGGACTGATAAGGCCTCTGAATCCCATGATTAACAAGCAATCATCACCACAAAATTTTCATTAATGTTGACATTTCATGCCCCCTTTTGATGTCCCATCATTGATAACCAATTTGAGAGATCCCCCATGGGCCATCTTGCATGTTTTCTCCTTGAAGTTTCCTAAGTTTTGCTAAGTCCCAAAATTTCATGTTTTTGGGTTGTCTCTTAGCTGCTTACTTGCATGTTTTCTCCATCACTCCATTCCTTCCCATTTTTCTTCTAAGTATGTCAAGTATTGGCCTTTAGCCTTACCCTTTACCCCTTACCATCCCTCTCCTCTTCCATCTTTGTGCCTTTTTTCTATTGGCTTTTAGCCTTTTCCCTTTTCTCTTGCATCTTACCTCTTACCTTCAAAGGTAAGAGGTAAGGCTTCCTTCCAACCTCTGAAAGTTACCTCTATGGCTTTCGGTCTTCACCTTCTCCTTTACCTCCAATTTTTGGAGGTAAGCCTTTGCCCTTTCCCTGAAGGTTTTCTCTAAATTCGACTAAGTGTCAACTTCTTTTGGATTTTGACTTTTGGAGGTAAGCCTTCTCTCTTACCCCAATGTTTCCTCTCTCCTTCATGGTTCGACATGTTCTCTTCTTCCTTTGGCATGTGGTAAGAGGTACGCTCGAAGCCTAATCTCCAATGGCCCAATGTTGATGTGCATAAGTGTGAAGTAAGTGACATGAGGTTAGCCTGACTCCCGACATCCAACGGTCCGATGCCTGACCCCCGATGAAGACATATTTTTGGGGCTCTAATCCATTTTATTTTATGTTTGTAAAGGCTTCCTTTCGGGCTTGATACCCTGACCTTTCAATGTTTTGACATTTTTTTTGGGTGACATTTTTGATGCTTGATTTGAATTTTGAGTGTCCATATCTATTTTCTTAGGCTTCAAGGACAACATTTATTACATCCCTTATCTCTTGCAAGTAGATTTAATGGGCACCCATGCCCATTTATTTCTCTTTGTTGAATTTATTGGTGGTTCTATCCCCTAATCGATATTTTCACCAATGGCTCCATTATTGCACACATAGGCTTCATTGCTAACCCTAGTTAGGGTTAGGGCTTGATTTGTGTTTCTCAGTTATGCCCGATCTATAAAGGCAAGAAATGTATTCATTTTAAGGGTTCTTCCTCTAGCTTCTCTAGGATTTTTCTATTGCATACATTTCATTCTTTGAATTCTACCATTGTAAAGATTGCTTCTATGATTTTATGTTAATAAAATTCAACTATTATCACTGTTATCCCTTGCATATCTGTGTAAAATCCATTTACCTTTATGTTTGAGTATATGTTTGAGTTGTTTCATTGATGTATTATGCTATTCTAAAGTAGGAAGAAAAACATTTTTATCTTGGTGAATCACCTCCCTTTCATTTTCATGTTCTCCTTCTCCCCTTTTCCTTGTGAGCTGTTCGTGGTAGGATTTCATGTATTGGGTTGGACTAGCACATTGCACTGGGATTGAAAAAGAAAGCTGGCCTTCTCTAGAGATTCAACCTCATGGACACAAAGATCCCACACCTTGAGGTTGTTTCCATTATGTCATTGGAATGCTGAGATTCATGCTCAGTAGGGTGCAATTTCATGTGACAATAGTGCTTAACACAAGGTCAACCAACACCCATGTAAAATACATAGAACAATTAAGAACACACAACCTTAACTTGATCAAATCTATCCAAATAAACAAATTAACTTAAACATGGTCATATTAGCTTCTTTCTAGAATCGCAAGTCCTGAAACCACAATTCAAAGAAATCCAAAGCAACTACATTTCTCCTAGACCACATCCAGACACACCAAAATGCATAGTCACATACTAATAAAAATATCTCATAATATGCAAAAATCCATAAGCCCAAATTATGGATATAGAAACCATCAACAACCATGATCAATATATCAAGAATGCACTAGCATAAGAACATATCTCAGAGAAAAACCCAGAGAAAAAATTGAATACCTGCAAACTTTATTTATTACAATTTTATCAATATCCTTGACATATACAACCAATAACCAACTTCCATGACATAAATGACAACAAAAACTAGTTGAAAACTAGTTAACCATTTGACATCAATGATAACACCTTCACACTTGCAACAATAGAAACAAAATGTTTATATATTAATCACAAAATTATATATACATGATCACCACAATATGGTATAATACAAAAATAGGTACATCTAGGTGGGCCTATGACTACTAGATCCCTCAGTGCTTGGTGGTGGTGCACATCAGGAGATTGTGGATCATGTGCAGCTCATGAAACTAACCCACTCTTGTAGGCCTTAGATATTTTCCTCTATAGAAATTACACATACAAGTAGTGCAACATGTTCCTTCTTTGCCCGATCCCTATCTGCCTATAGTTTCATCTGATCTACCTGAACTCTATCCAGCTGTCCCTATAGTCTATTGAGCTCTACTTGTATGAAAACTAATAACTCGCTCTTGACCAAAACTTGGGTGGATCAGAGCTCCTCATACGTAGCCCGAAACTTTGTAAGTGCAATGCTTGACTACTCATCCCAAACTCTTTAATCCTCAAGGGTGATCATAGCCTCCTCATATGTAGTCCTCTATTGTACCAAAGGCTCAAATATATCCACATGGTGTCTCATGATACATGGTGGCCCATGCTATGCTTGTCTAGCCAGTTTTAGGGGAAGGATGGGGGTCATCCCTATGATGACTTGTCTAATGAAATCCTGCCACCATAAGATGTCACTTGTATCAAATAAACCATAAAATAATAGAACACGATATAATAAGAATACTATAGTTAGAACTTAAAAGTATAATAAAAGTAGTACATCATTACTTAGGCCACCAAACCATCAATCAAAATCATGTTGGGTAGGAAGTATGGAGGTTCCAACATGACTGCTCTCCCCATGCTCATGAGATTTCATTCCTTTTGCACTAGCCGACTGCGATCAGGTGACTCTAGGAGGAACTACAAGTCTCTCCTCGGGGAAATCTACAACATCCATTGGCTCTGCAAGATCATCTCTCATAGGCTGATCCTCCTCATCCTCCTCATCCTCATCAACCATCTCAGTGACTCTATCCTCATCATATGTATCACCATCCACAACTCCATCCTCTCTCTCCTCCCCATGACCTAGTTGAGGTCCAACATTGCCAATGAGGTGTTGCATAGGGAATATTGTTGCATGCCGTGCTCCCATCCACCATTGCTTGTAGGCTATCATGGAACCTACATCATCCTAATCTATCATTGGGGGCATATTAGGATCCTCATCAAAATCATTGGAAATGACATCATCAGCCGTAGTCCATCAAATTTCCTCTAGACAGGCACCACTTCATGCTACTCTCAGATATGTAGGTTGTGTCCTAGGCAATACCTTCCTTTGTCTGAACTATCTCATGATGTGATCATAGTAGAACAACAAGACTATATAATCATGTCACACTAGTAAAAGCCTATCTTGCTGCATCCTGGTAAGCTACTATGTGGTATCTGCCATTTTTGTATGGTCCTATAGGGCTTCCATACTATGTCATCCTCATTGATCGGATCAAACATAACCCTCCAGAACCATAGGTCCCCAATCTGCCAAACCTTTTTTAGTGTGTAGTTGAAAGCTCAAGGGTAACCAAGAGCTGATACTATGGGATAGCCTATTAGCCTCATGCATGTGATATGCTCAAAGGCCCATACCTGTAACTATGTATAATGCACGATGCTATCTAGCTCTCTATGTACAAATCGACCAATATCATAGTATAAATGAGCTAACATGTTGCACCCCCAAGAATAGATGGTCTGATGTCACTCCATATGCCGAATAGTATGTACAAGGCCTCCATCTAAGTGAGTGACTCGTTCATCTAGAACCAACTCTAAGGCTACTATGATGATCATAATGTGCCATAATAGGGGCACACAATAGTATAACATCCACTCTAGCTCAACATGTGGTCCCACATGATCTATAGTTGTAGGGCAGCTGAGACAATACTGAATATCTACTGCATTTATTGATAATTATGAACCTCCTCAAAATATATCGCATGTCCTTAGATAGTTATCCTGAATATTTGGTGAACATCCTTTGGTGTGACTATCATCTCACTAGAAGGTAGTTGTAATGTGAATGTGTCAGCACTCCACCTCTTAATGAGTGCCATTAACATGGAATCATGATACCTCATGGGTGGGATGATGTAGATCCAAAGTAACCCTATCTCGTGTAGTATATCCTCCTCCTTTGTGGATAGTCGAATCACTTGCTCCTAGAGAAGGGTAAAGAGATGGCTGCTAAGGCACTGTTGTGCACATGGTGGAACCTAAGAAAGATGAAATAAATCATCAGTAATACATCTAAAAAATATCCATAGAACAATTAAAAGTATAATTAATCTATCCTTGGATACTTTGGCCAAAATTGGATGCCATATGGGATGGCCCATAAATTATCATAGAATGCAAACATCATAATGCATTCTATCTCTCAAAGTTGGATGGAGAGGTGTTGTCGATCCTTGTCAATGGGATTCACCTCAAAGAGTGCTATTAAGGATCATAATAGTAGAGTAGTGGTTTTCAGTAAATAAGTGCCCATGGCACATTTCATTTTAGTTTTGTTTTATTTTTCAATAAATGTAGATGCACTATTTTTTGGCGTTGTCCTAAACAGAGTCATGCTAGTTTGTTTTCTATTTTGTTCTACTATTGTATAGTTCCAAACAACTACTTAGAGTGTTTTCAAGAGTCCGAGGAGGGAAGAATTTGACTCCATGCCCAATGGATTACTTAAGGCAATTGGTTTGGCATGATTAGCAAGAAATAATTCAACATAAATCACTAGAAATATTACCAAAAAATTCACCTACAACTCATTTTGGTAGAGCTGGAATAGCTGACTACTTTTAAGGTGAAAGGTACTACAATAAATTTTACTAATCATTATTATTTGTATATGAAGTTTTCAAATGAAGTTCAGTTCTTATTATGCAGTATTTTACAACAGAAAGAGATCAAAATTTGTATGATAATTATGTATTTCATTCATTTAGAAATGAAAATGTATACAATGTTGATTTCTTGTTCATTGAAGATCAAAAAAGTTCTCAAAAGTCCCAGACAAGCCGTGAGAATGACTAAATTGAATTCACACAATATAGAGTGCAACCTATATATCTGAAGATTAAATAAAGGAAAAAAATATAAGGAGAATTCATATCCTTCATTGCATTGTAAAGTTGGTGTTGATCCTCCTATCTTTAGCTTGTTCTTCTATCCTCAACTCTTCTCATACTCGATCTTCAGATGTACTTGCAATGATTTAAATATTTTTTTCACATGTAGCTCAAGATATAAAAAACTCATCATATGTTTTTATCAACATACATATAACCTACAACTATGATGCATCAATTCAATTGAATTATTATCAGATATGTGCAAGAATCCAATTCAAATCATCAAATGGGATTTAATCATCAGGAGGAACATTGAACTTCACTATTTTATCTAACTTGTTTGTTGAGTGTGTAGGTACAGGTATAATCATATCATTTAGATCAACAAAGATATTATTGCCATGTCAATCAAAGTTGTCATAGTTACATCAACATAGGTTATTTCAACCAACAAATATTGTTCAAAGTTGTTATGTGTGGTGGAAAATGTGGATCCTAGAAGGGTTGAGCCCAACACATAAAACTAAGTAAATTTCTCGGTTATGATTAATGGATCCCCCTGTGGGTTCTTCTCTGTTGGTAGAGGGCTTAGACAAGGAGACCCTCTATTCCCCTATCTTTTCATAATGGTTGCTGATGTGCTTAGTAGGTGATGGGGAGTACTATCTCTCAAGAGCACATTTTCTCTTTCTAAGACCTACTCTTTGGTCTTACTAAGGTATTCTTCTCTACCCTACTCAGAGGTCACTCCTAAGACCCCTATCTCCTTATAGAACTCTCCACCAACTTCAAACACTCACCTTTGCTCTCACACCCTTACTAAGCACCTTTGGGCTCAAATTTTCCACAACATTCCCCAAGCCATTCTTGGGACTAGGAATAGGTCTTCCAACTATTCCCTGGTTGATCTTACTTCACTCTAATCCATCTTGTTGGATTCCTTCTTCATTTGTCCATCGAATTCATGTAAACCTTGTTTTTAGGCCTTGTAGCCTTTTTGATTAATTAGGCCTCCTAAAACCAGTGCTCTTGGAATAACCCAAATACTCCCTTAAAAAACCCCCAAACTCATTAGGGATTCTCTTTATAGACCTCCTAGGCTCCAAGATTTCCTAGGTTTTAGACCTTCTTGGTGTCCGTACATAGGTCTGACACCAAACCCCTATTTTTGAGGGTTTCTAGGGCATGTGACACATTCTGGTTTCTTTAACTTAATTGAGTGCTTTAATGGAGTCCTCTACACTTCTCCTTGCATACGCATGACCAAGTCACATACCCCTACACCTCTACACCATTGATTGGCACAAAACAATCCGTTAAGCAAGCCCTCTTGCTTCTATTCTATTCAAGCAGCTAGCCAAAATGCCCCTACACTCGCCTAGAGCTTGATGGAATCACTAGCTCTCCTGAAAACAAAGAATCCACATACCATATTTACACTATATACAAGGTCCCCTAGTTTATTCCAAGAGGCCATGGAAGTTCAACCACGAGAATTCAAGTGGGGTGCATCTTTTACAAAACTGGCCCTGAATCAGGCAGTGAAACAGATAAACACAAAGAATTTACAAACTGTCAACCAGTCATGCCAAACAACTAAACCAATGCCACACAAAGTAGTTACATGTCATAAATTAAACATTCAATGCATTATTTCAGTCCTTTCAATCCATTAATTGACTGGATCAAGGCCCTGTTTCAACCACACAGTAAAAAAACTTGTTCTTTTCAAGACACAATCCGTACAATAGTACTTCCAACTCTTCCCCCTATCAGGTTAGGGTTTGTTTGACCTTATATATCCTATCCCCACATGTTGGGACCCTTAGGTAGGGCTTAGAACAACATAAATTCTTCCTAGTGTTTAGGAGATGTTGTCATGACAACTTAGTAGGATATCCTAAGCATACACAAAACCTAAGACTCTACACAAACTTTCCACCACACACACCAAATAAACCTTGGGACTTTATAAAATAGTCCTTATTACCTTGGTGGTTGGCTAGAACCACCAGAAAGCCAAAATTTGGTAAGACCTTTCAAAAGACCTTAAGGTGCTCCTTCACCATTCTCCCCCCTGCAACAAGGAAGTTAAGGAACCTGTGGTGTTAAGAACTCCTCACTGATACCATGCTTCTTGAAGTCACTCTCTGCTATCCAGGTAGCCTCTAACTCTGGTTGGTGTCTCCATTTCACTAGGTGCTCCATGTATGTCTTGTGCCTAGTCTTCTTCTTCACCCTTGAATCCAGAATCTTGTCAACCTGTGGTATGATCTGATCCATTACCTTGAGTTCTTCCACATCCTTACTCACCTCAGTACTGTACTACTCATCATTCATCTCTGGTCCTTTATATTTCACCAAGTCTTTCACATTGAAGATAGGAGAAATGGACAACTCCTTGGGTAGTTCCACCTTGTAGGCATTTTGACCATATTTAGCCAACACTTTGCATGGCCCTATCCTTTTCATCTGTAGCTTACCTGGGATGACCTTTTATAGTCTAGCCTTGTTCAAGTATACCATTACCAAATCACCTGTCCCAAATTGTGGATCTCTCCTCCCTTCATCTCTTTTAGCTTTCAACTTATAATTAACCTCAATTAGTGTCTTCTTTACTTGCTCATGAAACTCTCTCATTGATTGAGCAAAATCATTAGCATGACCACTGATTCCTTCATAACCCTTTAGGTCTCTTAGCTCAAGTACACCTCTTGGATGTAACCCATATACAATTTCAAATGGACTCTTACCAGTAGTCCTATTTGTGCTGTCATTATAGGCAAATTCTGCCTATGGAATAACTTATTCCCATCCTTGTCCATACTCTTTAGTCAGACACCTCAATGAGTTACCAAGTACCCTATTTATCACCTCTCTCTATCCATCCATTTGAGGATGATATCTAGAACTATGAGACAAGTTGGTTCCTAGCCTCCTCCAAAGAGTCTTCTAGAAGTGTCCCATGAACTTCACATCTCTGTCTGCAACTATGCTCATTGGCAACCCATGTATCCTTACTATCTCCTTGAAGAATAGATGGGAAATGTGACTAGCATCATGTGTTGTTTTGCATGGGATGAAATGACTCATCTTACTAAATCTGTCTACTACCACAAACACACCGTCCAAACCAGTTGGTGTCCTAGGTAGCCCTACTACAAAATCCATACTTGTGCACTCACATGGTCTATTTGGGATGGGAAATGGTTGGTAAATACCTGCATTTGTTGATGTCCCCTTTGCCTTCTAACACACTCCATTTTGCTCAACATACCTTCTTACATCTCTCTGCATTTTAGGCCACCAATAGAACCTCTCCACTAAGTCTAGGGTCTTGTTTAACCCAAAGTGTCCACTCAAACTTCCATTGTGCTTTTCTTGGATGAGGTTCTCCCTCATGGAACCTCTTGGAACACATAGTTGTTTCCCTCTAAACAATAGACCATTATGTAAAGTGTAGTCTGCATACTCACTGTGAAAGTGATTTTCAAAATCAGTTTACACCTTATAGATCTATGAGAAATCTGAATCTCCCTCATAAAGATCCTTGAAACCCTCAACCCCTATACTCTGCAACTGTATCTCCTAAATGGTAAGTAACCTTCTGCTAAGGGCATCTACAACTTTTTTATTGACCCCTTTCTTGTGCTTGATAGTAAAAGTGTATGATTGCAGAAACTCCATCCACTTTATATGCCTCAAACCGAGCTTCTCTTGTGTGTTTATGTAGCTTAAGGCCTAGTTATCAATGTATACCACAAATTATTTAGGTAACAAATAGTTCCTCCACTTCTTAAGGGCTTGTACTAAATAATATAGCTCTAAGTCATAGGATGAATATCTAAACTTTGCTTCATTTAGCCTCTCACTAAAGAATGCCATTGGCCTGCCTTCTTGGCTTAGGACTACACCCACTGCTATGTTGCTTGCATCACATTCCACTACGAATAGTTTGTCAAAACTTGGTAAAACCAGTATTGGTTGGGTAGCTACTTCCTTTTTCGGTCTCTCAAACCCCTCATTGGCTTCTTTGGTTCACACAAACTTTGTCTTAAGTCCTTCTTTGATGGTGTCAAGGATGGGTGCACAAATTTCACTAAATCTTCTAATAAACTTCCTATAGAATTGGGCTAACCCATGGAAACTTCTGACTTCAGTCCCTATCTTGGGAATAGGCCAAATGAGAATGGCTTCAACCTTGCTCTTATCCATCTTCAAGCCCCCTTGAGATACTACAAATCCTAAGTAGACTAGCTCTTGTTTCATAAACTCACTCTTCTCAAGATTTATGGCGAGCTTCTCCTGTTGAAGTTTCTTCAACACAAGTTCTAGATGCTTCATATGTTCCTCTTTTGTTTTACTAAAGATGAGGATATCATCTAAGTAGACTACCACAAAGAATATTATATAGTCCTTCAAGACCTCATTCATCACCCTCATAAAAGTGCTAGGTGCATTTGTAAGCCCAAATGGCATTACCAACCACTCATATAACCCCTCCGTGGTCTTAAAAGCTAACTTCCATTCATCTCCCTCTTTCATCCTAATCTGATAGTAGCCACTTTTTAAATCAATCTTGGAGTAATACTTAGCACCCCCTAAACAATCCATTAAATCTTCTATTCTAGGAATAGGAAACCTATATCTAATAGTTATCCTATTTATTACCCTAGAATTAGTACACATTCTCAACTTATCTCCCTTCTTAGGAGCCAACACCATTGGGATAACACATGGGCTTATGCTTTCTTTGATCAACCCTTGGTCCAAGAGCTCTTGAACTTTCCTTGCTATCTCTTTGTTCTGCTCTGGTGTCATCTTATATGCAACATTGTTAGGCAATGTTGTTCCTGGCACAAAGTCTATTTGATGACTGATTGCCCTCTTAGGTGGTAGTGTGGCTGGTGTACCTTCACAAATAATGTCCTTGAACTAGTCTAACAGTTGCTTCACTTCTATTGACATAGGTGACTGACTAGGTGACTCCTCCTCCTTTGGCTTCAACATGATAGCATAGCCAACTCCTTCTTCCCCCTTCATGTATTTTAAGAATTCCTTCCCACTCATCAAAAGTGTATGGGATTCTGCCTTCTCCACTGTGCCTTCTTCTATTAAAGACCGAATCTTGTAAGTTACTCCATTATTTTTGATTGAGTACTTGTTCTCCTTGCCATGGTGTACTGCCTCCTTGTCATATTACCATGGTCTGCCAAGCAACAGATGACATGCATCCATTGGTAACACATCACATAGTATCCTATCTTGATACTTCCCTATGGTAAACTCAACCCATACTTGCTCATTGACCAATATATTTTGCCCCTTATTCGACCAAGTAACTTTATAGGGACACACGTGAGGTATCTTAGTGAGGTTCAACTTCTGTACTGCCTCCTCTAAGATGACATTATCAGTGGATCCTGAATCAATGATGACCTTGCATACCTTGCCTAGTATTTTGCACTTGACTCTAAAAAGAGCCCTCCTTTGTCTGTTTTCATCCTATGTAGGTGCTTTGATCAAGATCCTTCTCAACATGAGATTCTCTCCTTTCTCTAAATCTAAACTCACCTCTGAGTGTTTAGAACAGTCCTCATCTTGGACATAAGTAATCCTTTTCTCACCTTATGAAGATGTTGGCTTATCAGGACACCTATATGCAGGGTGACCCAATTGCCCACAATTGTAACACTTCATGGAAGCAAAGTGAGAGTTTCTCCCAAATCTTCCTGATCTGCCTCTTCCACCATTGTGAGAACTTCTACCTCTGTATCCTCCTCTACTATTTGTCTCATGGGTTTGTTCATCAAGCTTAGAATTTCCTTGGCCTCTATTCTCATTGCTTCTTCCACCAAAACCTCCTCTATGTCCACCTCTAGGGTCTTTGCATTTTCCTCTACCCCTAGTACTTGAATCTTGTTTCTTTTTCATTTTTTCTTCCACTTTAATAGCCATCTGATAACAACTATGGAGGGTAGTAAGTGTAAAGAGACTCAACTCTTCTTGTATGTTCCATCTAAGGCCGTTTAGATACCTGGCAACCTTAATGCTTTTAGTTTCTTGCACTCTAGACCTCAAGCTTATTTTTTGGAACTCTTCTATGTAGGAAGCTACATCTAGTTCTCTTTGTTTGAGATTTTTCCTCTTCTTATGCAATTGGATGTCATAATCCTCAGGTAGATATTTTTCCTTTACTTTAGCCACCATAGTTTTCCAATTTCCTATTGACTTCTTGCCTTCCTTCTCTCTTTCTTCTTGCAAAAAATTCCACCACGTTAATGCCTGTCCTTTTAACCTTGATTTGGCTATCTTCACCTTTTGTGCCTCTATAACCCCATCACATTCAAAGTGATTTTCCATTCCCTCAATCCATTCCATAACTAATTCTACATCCATTCTTCCTGTGAAAATAGGGATGCCTTCTAGTGCCTTGCCACTTAGTGCCTTTAGTGCTTTGAGGAAGGGTTCCTATGCTAATGGAGGGTCAGGTTCTAGTTCTATTTCTTCCTCAACTTGGTTCTTACCCTTGTCTTTAACCCCTGCTAACTACACTTTCATCTTGCCTGCAGTCTCTGCAACCTCTTCTAGTTTGTCCTTCATCTCCTCCACAATTTCTTCAAGATGTCTATTCTTTTCTTGTTGCTCTATCAAATCTCTAGCCAGTTCTACATTGGTCACCATGGTGTTGTCTCGTATGGATTCACATCCCTCTGACATACATTTCTCAATTCCCAAGCCTTTTAACTTGGCTTTGATACCAATTTGATGGGGAGTACTATCTCTCAAGAGCACATTTTCTCTTTCTAAGACCTACTCTTTGGTATTACTAAGGTATTCTTCTCTACCCTACTCAGAGGTTACTCCTAAGACCCCTATCTCCTTATAGAACTCTCCACCAACTTCAAACACTCACCTTTGCTCTCACACCCCTACTAAGCACCTTATGGCTCAAATTTTCCACAACACTCCCCAAGCCATTCTTGGGAATAGGAATAGGTCTTCCAACTATTCCTTGGTTGATCTTACTTCACTCTAATCCATCTTGTTGGATTCCTTCTTCATTTGTCCATCAAATTCATGTAAACCTTGTTTTTAGGCCTTGTAGCCTTTTTGATCAATTAGGCCTCCTAAAACCAATGCTCTTGGAATAACCCCAAGACTCCCTTAACAAACCCCCAAACTCGTTAGGGATTCTCTCTATCCTAGGATCCAAGATTTCCTAGGTTTTAGACCTTCTTGGTGTCCGTACATAGGTCTGACACCAAACCCCTATTTTCAAGGGTTTCTAGGGCATGTGATACATTCTAGTTTCTTTAACTTAATTGAGTGCTTTAATGGCCTCCTCTGCACTTCTCCTTGCATACACATGACCAAGTCACATACCCCTACACCTCTACACCATTGATTGGCACAAATCAATCCGTTAAGCAAGCCCTCTTGCTTCTATTCTATTCAAGCACCTAGCCAGAATGCCCCTGCACTCGCCTAGAGCTTGATGAAATTACTAGATCTCCTACAAAAAAATACTCCATAGACCATATTTACACTATATACAAGGTCCCCTACTTGATTCCAAGAGGCCATGGAAGTTCAGCCATGAGAATTCAAGTGGGGTGCATCTTTTACAAAACTGGCCCTGAACCGGGCAGTGAGACAGATGAACACAAAGATTTACAAATTGTTAACCAGTCGTGCCAAACAACTAAACCAATTCCACAAAAATTAGTTAAATGTCATAAATTAAAGATTCAATGCATTATTTCATTCCTTTCATTCCATTAATTGACTAGATCAAGGCCTGTTTCAACCACACAGTAAAAAAAACTTGTTCTTTTCAAGACACAATCCGTACAATAGTACTTCCAACTCTTCCCCCTATTAGGTTAGGGTTTGTCTGACCTTATATATCCTATCCCCACATGTTGGGTCCCTTAGGTCAGGCTTAGAATAACATAAATGCTTCCTGGGTGTTTAGGAGATGTTGTCATGACAACTTAGCAGGATATCCTAAGCATACACAAAACCCAAGACTCTACACAAACTTGCCACCACACACACCAAATCAACCTTGGGACTTTATAAAATACTCCTTATTACCTTGGTGGTTGGCTAGAACCACCTATAAGCCAAAATTTGCTAAGACCTTTCAAAAGACCTTAAGGTGCTCTTGCACTAGTAGGAATTTCACAACTCTGCTATCATAGGGATCCATTACAGGTGTTAAAGTGGATTCCTCTCTGAATCCGATTGTTGTGCAAAAATTTGTGGATGACACCTTTCTATTTGGGAAGGCCTCTGTGGTGGAAGCCAGGAAATGGAAAGCTTGTCTTAACAACAATGCCTCTTGCTCTGGTCAAAGCATCAATTACAATAAAAGAAATATTTATTTCTTTAACTGCATGCCTAATTTGAAAAATAGAGTGACTGCGGTTCTGGGATGTGTTGGTGATTCTCTCCTATCGGTGTATCTTGGGCTCCCACTCATGGTTAAGGAGGTTCCCATGGAGTTCTAGAACTCAGTTCTAGAAAGGATTCAAAGGAAATTGGCTGAGTGGAAGAGCACTATGCTAAGCCATGCTGGAAAATGCCAGCTTCTCACTACGGCTATCCAAGGTATCCCCACTTACTTTCTATCCATTTTTAAGATGCCCAAGTTCATTTTTGATAAATTTGAAAGAATTCAAAGGAACTTCCTATGGTCCGGTACTGAGGAAAAAAAGAAACTCACTTTGGTGAAATGGGAAAGGGTCTGCCGGGCTAAAAATTGTGGTAGGCTTGGAATTAAGAAGATTTTCAACTCTAACAGGGCTCTGATGGCCAAGGTTGGTTGGGACCAGTTAAGGAACTCTAAGGACTAGTGTAAAATTTTGAATTCCAAATATCTCTAGAATAGGCCCTTGATTGATTGTGTTTAAGAGTCTCACTCCTAGGGCTCTGTTGTTTGGAGGAGCATTTGCAGCATACAAGGCCTGCTAAAGAAAGGGATTAAATGTAAAATGGGAAATGGGAAATGGGATTAGAATCAAGATCTGGGAAGATACTTGGCTAATTGACTCCTCTTTGGCTTCCTTTGTCTTTGGGGCAGTGATGGGAGTGGCTTAGAGATTCTTTGGCATACATATCAGTGACTATGTTTCAGGACCACCTGGAGCTAGCATTTGGAAGGATCTTACCCTTTGTTGCCCCCATTCTCATGACCTTTGTTGTCTAGTGACTATGTTTCAGGTGATTCTTTCCAGCACCAGGTTTCCATCCTATGATAGGGAGGATGAGTTTTTTTGGACTTTAGATAAACAAGGGGATCTCTCTGTGTGGCTAGCTTATAGACTGTTGACTAACAAAAATTCTGCTGAGGAACCCTGGAAGAAGGTCTGGAATCATCACATGATCCCTAAAATTATTTTTTCTGGTGGATGGCCTGTCATAATAGGATTCTAACCTAGGACAATTTAAGGATTCGGGGTTTTTGTTTTCCCAATAGATGTTTTCTTTGCAAGAAAGGGGAGGAAACTGTCAGTCACCTTTTATTACACTGCTCGTATGCTGCCAAAGCTTGGGGGATAGCTTTTGAGAAACTTGATGTCCCTTGGGTTATGAGCAAGGAACTTTTATCATTCATTCTGGGTTGGTATGGCCTATTCTTCCACCCTTTTCCTAGTGAAATTTGGAAGCAGGTCCCCCCTATCTTAGGATGGTGTTTATGGAAGGAGAGGAATAACAAGGTTTTCAAGAATATTGAGAGGAGTCCCAAGAATTTTTTTAGCATTGGAGTTAGGCTAATTGAGGAGAATATCTCTCTCTTTAATGGAAAACTCCTGGAGATGGGGCCGATGGATTACGAAATAAAAATGGCTAAGGAATGACACTAGGATTTAAAGGCTATCTCCTTTGATAATTCAAAACTTTTAGGTAGAAAAAGTACTAAATGGGAGCCTTTGGATAGAGGATGGTTTAAACTTAATTTTGATGGGGCTACTAAGGGCAACACAGTTAGGGCAAGTATTGGTGGAGTTATCAAAGATTCTATGGGAGCTATGGTGGCAGGATTTTTTGGAGGTATTGGGTTTTAGTCTGCTTTAGTGGCGAAGGCTCGTGCGTTGCTAATGGGCCTCAAAATTGCTGTTTCTCTGGGGATTGCTTATCTCCTTATTGAAGGAGACTCCAAGTCAGTTACAGATGCTGTGAATAAAGAAAGATTAATTGGTTGGAATACTAAGGACATTTTGTTGGATGTTAGTTTCCTTTTATCCAAATTTAGGGATAAAAAGGTGACTCATATCTTCAGAGAAGGCAACCATGTGGCAGATGCCTTGGATAATCTTGGCTCAGGCTGGGATTCTGCTAAATTTTGGAGGAAAAAGGAAAGGCTACTGCCAAGAATTCAAGCTTTAATCGCACGAGAACAAGGCTACCATGGTTTGCAATGACTTTAAATATTTGGATGATAGGAGTGGATTGGGGGGCCACCAGATTTTTCGGGGGATGTGGTGGATGAGTGTCAACATGGGAATGAAGTATAGGTGGAGGTTTCCTAGAAAAGATCTACATGTGTGGAGGACGAAAAGGAGGATCCACATGTCTATCCTTTGGACATGGTGGATGGGGTTGAGTTCTAAGGCTACGATGAGGTGGCAGGCTTGGGACTCAAAATATGGTTACAAGTATAATTTTGGTGGCTTGATGAAGGATAGTTGGAAGGACGTGACTTCATTAAATCTGGGGACCCATACTGTGTGATCTATTCTCTTAGGGATTGTGGGATTTCTTTTTTTATCTCCTCCTTGCATCTAGTGGTGTGAATGTATTTATAATGATTTGACTAATCATGATGGGAAACAACCTCCTTCTAGGCGCTTTGAGCTAGTTAGTTTAGTGTGGGACTCCTTTGGCCCCATTGGGATGGTTTCTAATTTTAGTTATTCGGCCTTTCCACATGGTTTTTTGTGCATTTCCTACATGTCTGCCAATTCTTGCCTTCTTGGCCGTAATCATAACTTCATTAAATTTAGTGTCAAATCACCTTGTGGTGATTTTCCCCTCTGTGCGTGTGACCTGCACGTGAGTGTTATTATCCTCCACTGTATACCTTTCCTTAACAATCACATTGTGATTTTTATTCGCAGCTGTTGCAATTGGTATTTTTTGCAATTTCTTGAGTTTTCTGTGCAGGTTGGTAGCATGGGTGGTGAGTGGGTTAGGACTGAACCTAACAACTACGAGGAGTTTTAGAACAACCCTTTGGTCTGACACATTTGTGTGGAGGGTCGTATTGCTCTGCTTATGGAGTGCTTGGTCAGTCATGATCCTATCTTATCAGGTCAATTTGCCAATTCGTGGAAGGACCGACGGGTCTCCATTGGTGGTATATCGTTTGAAATCAGTGAGGAAGTCATAGCACAGGCTACGGATTTTCTATGTTCTGGGAAAAAATACCCCAAACACACCAAGAAATCGGATCATGAAAGCTTAAAAGCCAATTTCAGAATTGAGGAGGCTTCAGTGTGGAACCAGTCGGGGTTTGAGAGGGATGCACTCCCGAAGCTCTGGGACCAGGTGTGCATGGCATTGATGAAGTATGTTACTCTAGAAGGTAGGTTTAAAACCTATTTCTTTTACCACTTCCCTTTGTTAAATCACCTAAGACATAAGATGCTGCTCAGTTTCCCATTTTTTCTTTTAATGGACCTTGAAAACTCTGTCGACAAGTGCAAAGAGTTAGCCAACCGTAATCCCTATGATCTCCCACCGCTCCCACTCCATCAGGGGCTTATTATGAGACTATATCACTTTCATCTGGCCCTCTATCCACCTAAAGCCATCACGATAGTCCGCATTGAGAACATTGAACCCCTTTCAACTATGCATATTTCCCTGGTCGAGTCCAAAAGCCCTCCTCGGAAGACCAGTTCAGGCTTTGTGGGGAATCCTAAAGTCAAAATTACCACAAAAAAACTTAAGGGTGGGCTGGGTAAGGCCCGTGCCAGTGCAGCAAAAGGAATCTATGAACTAAAATCCACTTAGGTAGACTCGGCCTACAAGGCCACTTCAACCAAAAAAGGTAAGGAGAAATGCATGCTGGCCCTGACTGCTAAGGATGGCAAGGGAAAGAATGTTGTTAGGAAAGACTCTAGAGGTGATACGGTTGTGGGCACCACTAAGAGGATTGGTGGGAAAAATGCCAGGAGGAGATCTGGGAGGCTGGATAAGAACAACAAAAAGAGGTTAATTATTGAAGACTCTGAGGAGGAGCAGTCTGACAACAAAGGTTACAAGGAAGAAGAATCTGAAGATGAGGAGGAAGAAAATGTGGAGAGGCCCCAGTTTACTCTAATGGACAAAACGATTCCTATTGATGGCTCTGCCTCTCACTCTCCACATCCCCTGGTGGATGAGCATGGTGAGGTTCAGGGGACTATGGACGTTGGGGTGGAGTTGTGCGATGTGGTGAAGAGAATGGACACTCTCAACAAAAGGTTTCGGGGGTTAACCCACTTCACCATGAAGTTGGGTCACTTTGTCATGAGCACCCTGTCTAATGATATAAAGGAGGAGCTGGAGGGAAACAACAACTAGGAGAACAAAGAATGGGTGGGTGATGAGGCGGTGGACCTCTTGATTAAAAAATGGGACAACGCTAGTTAGCTGCTCCCTGTGCCTGTCTGTCGGTTGTTGCTCTGTGGTCACTATGCTACCTTTGGGCTGTTTCTGTGTTTTTTTTTTCTTTATGTTGCTGTTTAGTCTTGTTCCTTTTTGGCCCTAGTGGCTCGTTTTGAAGGGTATGACACCCTGAAAATGCTGCTTAACTTTTCAAAAACACTAAGGCAGCAACAAAAAAATGTTTATTAAGGAACAATCAAATCCTTAGGGGACAGTCATGAACTGACTTTAGGAGTTTATAATAAATGCATGGTAACAGTCATCAAACTCATAATCAATCCAATCAAATAGTATAAGCATTTAGGACTATTACAATCATATTTTGAAGGAACATTCAAGCATTTCAACATGAATCTCTATCCATGTTTGGAGGAATCAATTTGTTTGAAGACAATGATCAAAACAACAAGGAAAATCCTTATCTTCTTGCAAAATCAAGGGACTATCATACTAGTCTATACATTTTGTATGTTATCTCTAGTATATAAAAAATAGTCAATTAAAGATACAGTCCATACAATGATATTCATTATCAATGTAGCCATGATGAGTTGAAACATAATGGATGGTGCTATGATTAGCACAATAAAATGACATTTCTTTTACAGAGATCTTAGATACAACAAAGAGAAATGAAGAAACAAAAAAGAGGAAAATTAATTCAATCATAGCATAGAGTGCAAAAGAATCATTATTGACATAGATGCAGTATGTGAGCATCATTGTAAATTTGTATGCAAATATTTAAAAGAAATAATGATTTTACAAGTGGGACAACATCATAATTGAAGCTAAATAAAAGCACCTTTGTTGTTAGAATAAGTGGATTAATTAGAAAGTAAACTAGCACACCAATGAGACATTAAATTGAAAGAAACTAATTTAGAAAATATAAATGCAAACTCTAATTAATAGCAGCTCCTTCAAATTAATCCCATTGTTCTCTATCTCCAAGGATTTGATTAAATTTACTAGCTCTTAGTTGTGTAGACAAAAACTTGTTGAAATGACAACTTAGGAGAACAAGATTGATTGAAAATGCATGTCCATTGCTAATGATTTAAGCAATGAAATTCACGAATTAAAATGCTATGCTATTCCTAAAATGCTGATTCGAATGCAACTATAGTAACTATGAATGAAATCTAGGATGAAATCTACTTATGAAAAGGCTGTATTTATAGATTTTCGAAAGGCAAGAATCTAGTTGGTGAAGATAACCGGTTGAGTTTCAAACCTGTCAAGATGAACAATGAGAGATTAAGAAGTTGAGAGAAAGGTGGAAGGTTGAGAGGAAAGTGGAAGAATGTTTTCAACCCACAAAACCATCCTCATTAAAAAATGGAAACAAATTGCCATTTGTCACCTCATTTATGAAAATTGGTTGAAAGTTGAGGATAATTGCTAAATTTATTTAATTACATGTGACAATTAATTTAGACACTACCATAATTAAATAATTACTATTTAATTATGTGTGAGAAGTGAAAAAGATGAGTAATTAAATATTTTACAATATTTAATTAAGTGGGGTAAAAAAGATATTAAATATAAAATATTTAATTTAAATGTGAAGTAAATGATGAATATTCCATTGTTTGAATTTAAATGTTCAAACTTTAGAAATAAAATGATAATCAAATAATCAAATAAATAAATTATGAAATTTATTTAATTAATTAAAAGGAAAATATCAATAATTAAGTAAACTTATTTATTTAATTAAACTAGAAGAATTAGAAAAATGAACAATATATATATATAATTAAATTAATTTATATGTAGATGACTTTAGAATATTCATATTTAGTTAATTTAACAGGTTTGATTAACCATGACCATTTTTAGATGTGTACATTCTACCCCTCTTTGAAGTGATGTGTTTTACACATTATTTTAAAGAATTTTGCCCCTGAATTTGAAAATTTACTGATGCTATGTGCCCCCTCGAGAGATAAATCGTGTGATGAAAATGATGATGAGGATGATTCAAAAGAATTTAACTAATTTTTAGAGCGAAAATGATGATTTAGCTCTCGAAATAGCGCTTTGTATAGTAAAAATTGGAAATAACTTCCCTTTTTACACCCTTTAAAGGTGGAAAAGGTGAAAAGTCTATCATTTGAATAGTAACTTGTGGTAATTTCCAGAGATCTAAGAGATAAAAATGAGATGCCGATCCATTATGAGCACCACTGATTCGAGTGAGCTCGTTGTTATCAGAGACCAGCTGCATATGGACCTCCGGTAAGTTGACTTGATCCTTCTTATAAATTTTTTTAATTTATTTTTTCAAATTTTTCAAATTTTTAGATTTTTAACGTTCTGCTTTAGCACATACAAGCCATAGTTCGGTGCATACATTAGATAGAGTCGCGCATTCAAAGTAGCGCATAGATGTAGGACAATAATGCATAGATAAAAATTGTGTATAGGATAGATTAAGTAGCGCATCTAGGAAATCTGTCTGCGTAGGATGCTAGAGTAGCACATAGGCTAGTTTAGCGCATTGATGAGATAGAGTAGCACATTCGTATGATAGAATCGTGCATAGGTGCTTTAACACATCCGAAGTCTATTTTAGTGCATAGACTAGATCGAATTGCACATGATGAAGTAATGCATTGCTCAACTGTTTTAGCACATCCATGGATTAAAATTGCGCATACATGATTTAGCGCATTGATGGTCTGTATTAGCGCATCCATGAATTTTGCCAAATTTGAATGTTTGAAGAAAAAAATTGATATGTGCTTTGATGATTGTTGCTAGATTAGCCAATTGATTTTATTCTTTTGAATGAACTCAAGATAGATTAGCCTGATTTGATAAATTTACCTTCGTGTTTGAAGAACAAATAGTAATAAGTCTGATAAATTTGCTTTCTTGCTTGAAAGACAAATAGTAAAGATGTTGAGAAATTTGCTTTCCCGATTGAAAGAAAAATAATGATTGATGTTGAGTCAATTGACTGTTAAATTTATTTCCATGCTTTATGAAAGAAAAATAGTAGAAATGATTGATTTGCTTTCGTGATTGAAAGACAAATAGATTAGGATTTATTTGCCTTCCTGCTTAAAGAACAAATAAGATTTGATTTGATTGAGCTGATTTCCTGTTTGATATAATTGATGAACTTGCTTGATGTACTAATTTGATTAGATGATTTTGAGTATTCCTTGTTGATTGATTTGCATGATTGCTTGTAATTTTATAAAGGAGGAATTTAACCTCCTCTAGATTAGAGAGAGATTTCCCTGCATGTGGGATATGATTCCTTGACTGTCCCGGGTTGATCTAGAGGTGATATACCAGTGTGGGTTGAGTCCACTGTTGAGGATCCCATAGTATAGGATCAACAAAGCACTATTGACTGCACTAACTGAGAGGTGGCATAGTGAGCATAACACCTTTCATCTACCCATAGGAGAGATTAACATGACACCCGAGGATGTATACAAGATTTTGGGTATTCCTGTAGTTGGTGAGCTTGTGATCTATGATCACAAGGAGATTGGAGGGACTGATGCACTGAGACGAGTCTTTCAGGATCCTCATATAGGCGGGTATGAGATTGCTTGGAAGGATATGGTGGAGAGTTATTCCCCATTTCCTTCGGTGTTATTAGGGTTCATCGATGGTTTCCTTTGTCTTGATCGCAGGTCAAAGGGACTATCAGTTGGTTGTGGTTGGATTCTGGAGGAAATGCTTCTCCACCAAACTAGATATGCATGGGGATCATGCATGCTTTCCCATCTGTATCACAATATTCATTAGGTCATGTACCTAGATGGGAAGAGTCTCTCCTATGGAGTTACTCTTTTATAGATATGGGCATGGGAGCATTTTTCCATTACTTGCCCCATTGTTCGAAGAGATCGCCCACTTGGTTTTCCATAAATTTATGCCTATACAGGTCCCCTTGTCTAGCTGATGCTGGGAAACTTAGAGTACTGGCGATGCAAGCTAGATGATTTGGATATAGTCATCTAGAGACCGCATTTAGATTATGATCCATGGGAGATTGATGATATAGAGCTACCTTATTGCACGAGATCGAGGTACTTGATTGGTCATACCCCATTTATTATTGAGCGGTTCCTAGGGATGAGGGTCCTGAGATTGTATGGATTAGTATAGATGATGCCACAGGGTGTGGCACACTATGCTAGGCACCGAGAGGATGTGCCAGAGTGGGGTCCATTTGTGATGATCGAGGTTGCTAGAGCAGAGTACTTAGATTTGCAGCCAGATTATTGGGCGATACATCCAGAGGTTACAAATGGAGGGATGACAAATGAGTATGCATCTTACTTTTACACACATCCCTTTCCAAGATTTACCAACCCAAAGGATCCTGCCCCATTATTGGGAGGACCAATGATATAGGGGGCAAGATGGTAGCCATAGGCACAGGTAGGGGCAGGACAACCACAAGAGTAGGCACAGGCAGGGCAGGCTGAGGATATAGGTGGGGTAGCTATGGATGTTGATGAGGAGGATGAGGAGGATGAGGAGATGGAGGAGGAGGATTCAGATGGCTCAGAGGACAGTGGTGATGACGAGGATGATGGAGGTGGTGGGAGTGGAAGGCAGAGGTTCTTCTTTGATGTACCATTCAGTATGAGGCCTCAAACATCGAGAGTGGTAGATCAACTGAATACTTCAGCTCCATGGATCTTTATCAGGGCTCCTTCACAGGGATAGATGGATACCTTGCAGGCAGAGGTCCAAACTCTTTGGAGTCAGTTAGCATAGGCATAGGTGACTATCAGCCAGCTATAGGCACAGGTTGCACAACCACCACCTCTTGAGCCATAGGTAGCTTAGCTTACAATAGAGCGAGATAGCTTCCGAGAGTGATGCATATAGGCTGAGGGAGTAGCTGAGAGACTCCTGAGATTAGTCAAGAGTACCTCTATTGGAGAAGTTGTAGCAGAGGGATTGGAGACCACTCGGGAGGCTGAGTATTATAGGATGAGATATTTTGAGGCAGTGCCACCCGAGAGGAGGATTGCTTTCACATAATCAGGTACTCGGTCTTGGACCCATTCACGCAACCATACCGGGAGTGCCACCGGGAGTGTGGGTCATCCAGTTAGATAAGAGATCAGGGCTTTTGAGAGTAGAGATCTAGTGAGACCTACCGCCTCAAGAGACAATAGTAGCCCTATGCCACGATCGGATGCCCCTCAGTGATGAGTGATTTAACACATTTATTCATTGTATTCGATATATCTTGTTGAAACATTTAATATCCTTGTACCCCTAGACATTTGTTTTGATGAGATTTATTAATATGCATGTGTTATGGATGATTTATGATGTATGCATGTATGCATGTTTATTTCTATATGTTATGATGTTTATGATTTTTATGATGATGATGCAATGAATGAATGATGCAATGCAAATGATGATGCTTTTATTTTTATGTATGATGATGCAATGAATGAATGATGCAGGATGTGCTATGATGAAATGATTTCTAACATGATGATATATGATGCAATCTAAATGATTTTCCCTTAAGACGTATGTAATGAATGCAAGATGTAATGATGAATGATTTGAATGATATGTCCTAAAAATGATATGCCTATAATATGAAAATGATGTGATGTAAAGTAAATGGATATTTGAAAAATATGAATGAGACCTAATAATGATGAAAAGTGATATAAATGGATATGAAATGAAATGATAATGATGACCTAAATGAAAAGTTATGATGAAATGAGATGTAATGTGATGAGATGAAAAATGAAGATGTAATAATGATCATAATAAAATGAATAAGACTTAATAATGATGATAATGATTTGAATTGATGAATAATGATAATGATGTAATAATATGATAATGTAATAATACCTAATGATATGATGTCATTGATATGAAAATAATAACCTAAATGATGATATGAAATGAATGAAATGGATGCAAATGAAAATTATATAATATGAGATGAATGATCAATGGATAATATGTAAAGATGGATAATGATCATGATGAATTAAATGAGATTGAAAAATGATGATGAAATGATGTAAAAATGTAAGTATGCAAATGCAATAATAATGATAACCTGAATGAGTCATGGTGAAATGAGATGCAATAAATGTCCAAGTGTACTCAATCATTGTCTGAAAAGATATACGAGAATTTTGCCAACCTTCAAAAATATACTTAAACAACCCCCAAAATGCAAATCTAAATGAATCATGTAGTCCTAGAATGTAGTAATGAACCTTTCTCCTGTTTGTCATTCCATGCTGTGGTTGATTTTCATCATTGAGCCTTTTGATATGTTGAAAGTTAGTACAAGCATCAAAAGGTATGTTAGCACCAATGATGACCTAAGTACTTCTTTCATGATGTTTGATATAGCATGTTAATATAAGCATCAAGGTATAATTGAACCAAGATGACCTGAGTATTATTTGCATAAACAGACAAAAGTTAACCATTTTCCTATGCAAATTCTGAAATGTCATCAATGATACGTTGTAGAGCATGTCCCACGACAGATTTGCACAATACTAATGATTAGCTTACAAACAACAAGCAAAGAAAAATCATTCTCCTTCCTTGTGATTCTAGTTCAGTACATCATTGAATCACTCCAAATATATGATGTCATCAAATATCAAAACAACAATTCAACTTATGCTTTAAGTTTATCATTCATTTTATTCAGATTAAGATCATCCAATTTGTTTCAATTTTTTGTCAAATAGTCGTGTAGACTCAATTTAATTGGACAAGTTTGTTGTTTCTGATATTCTAATTCTTGACACATGTCGCCATTTGCCAAAAGCTCCAAAAAGTGAATTGCCCCCTAATGACCTTGTAATCTGACTCCTACTAAACACAACTGCTGCTAAGGATAGCCCTAATCATCAAGCCATGATGAAATCCTTATTGTTTCAAGGATATGCTAGGACGTATGATGTGAATGTGATGGTGAGGCATGTATGTGATGCCGATGAAAGATGGATATGCAAAATGTATCCTAATATATGAGAGAGCCAAACAAAATCACAAACAATGCTTGTTTGCCAGGTTTTCACCATTTGTTTTTATTGCACTTTTTCCTGATTTTATGATTTTTTTTATTGTTACCGAGATGCCTATTTTCCAGGTTTTCATCAAGACAACAATTTTTTTCTCTTTTTGATTTTTTTGTATTTTTGTATTTTTCTCTTTTTTCTCTTTTTTTTTGTATTTTTTGTATTTTTTGATTTTTTTAATATTTCTTCAAGACTTTTTCTATTGTTTTTGATATTTTTTAGGCATAAAAATTCTTCAAGTGAATGTTGTTGGTCGAATCTTCAAACAGGTCCCCTTCTGATGTTGACAACTGATATTCCCCCGATCCATATGCTGCAATGATAACGAACGAGCCCAACCAATTAGGTTCGAACTCGCCTTTCTTTTCCCGGTCCTTGCTGATTACGAGGGTTTTCCTTGAGAACTAAGTCACCCAATTGAAAATTTCATGGTTTGACTTTGTGATTGTAGTTGCAAGACATAATTTGTTGATATCCCTTTAAATGATTAGCTACAGTTTGACGCCGTTCATCAAGCAGTTCCAACTCTTGCAACCTTGATACCCTTTAGTATTCATCATTAATTAACCCCTTCAGTGATACTCGAAGTGATGGGATCTCAACTTCTAGTGGTAAAATAGCTTCTACTCCATAGACCAAAGCATAGGGAGAAGCACCAATTGGTGTGTGAATACTTGTTATGTATGCCCACAATGTTGGATTTAATTGGACATGCCAATCACAACCTGCCTCATTCACTGTTTTCTTCAAAATCTTCAGAATTGTTTTGTTTGAAGCTTCAACTTGACCATTCCCTTGCGTATAGTAAGGTGTAGAGAACTTGTGTTGGATGCAAAATATTTCACATAGTTCATCAACATCCTGATTTTTAAAGGGTCTACCATTGTCTGTGATAATGGAGTTGGGAATACCATATCAAAAAATGATATAGTTCAAAATGAATGAAGATATTTGTTTTCCAATAATAGTTGTTAAGGGAACAACTTCAATCCACTTAGTAAAATACTCAGTGGTTGTAATGATGAATTTGTTCCCATTTGAAGATGATGGATGTATCTTGCCAACTAGATCCAATCCCCATTGAGCGAAAGGCCATGTTGTGGTAAAGGGTTGTAATTCCTAAGCAGGAGCATGAATGAGATTCTCATGAATTTGACATTTTGCACATTTCTTCACAAAGATGAATGATTCTTTCTTCATGGTCATCCAGTAATAACCCAATCTAACAAGTTTCTTTGCTAAAGTTAGTCCACTTGAGTGTGTCCCACAAATGCCACCATGTACCTCTTGTAAGGCCTTTTCTGATTAATCGCGTTTGAGACATCTAAGGAGGGTACCATCCAGACCACGCCGATATAAGACATCAACAATTAAAGTGTAACGGGAGGATTGACGAATGAAATTTCTTTTCTGATTTCTAGATAAGTCTAAAGGTAAACTAGTATCCTTTAGGTAAGTGTAAATTTGACCATACAAGGGAGAATCAGAACTGTTTAAGTGGAAAATGATTTGAGTTTCTAGATTTTCATAGGTGGGAGAAAACAATTGTTCCACCAGGAAATCGTACCGTGCTTGATTCTTTGACAACTGGAGTAAAGAGGTGATTGTAGCTATAGCATCCACTGCTTTATTATCAACGTGTGGAATTTGTATGAACTTGATATCAAAAAATTATTTCTTGAAATAATCCACCATCGTTTTGTAAGGTATTAACTTGTCATCCTTAGTGTGATATTCATCATTGATTTGATTTATAACAAGTTGTGAATCACCAAAAACTTGAAGTTCTGTGATTTTCTAGTCTACTGCAATTCTCATGCCAATTAATAGTGCATCATACTCAACTATGTTATTTGTGCAAGGGAACATTAGCCGATAAGATTTTGGAATTGTATGTCCTTGAGAAGTAATAAAAAGAATCCCTGCTCCTGAGCCATGTTGAGTGTAGGAACCATCAAAGTAGAGTGCCCATGGCTACTTGATAACTGCTGTGAATACATCAACCTTAGGAAAATTAATGTGTATTGGGTGTTCTACTGGCATTGGTGCTTCTACTAAACGATCTGTGATTACCTATCATTTTATAGCTTTGCGATCCACATAATGAATGTCAAACTCACTCAGGATCATGACCCATTTAGCCAACCTGCCAGTTAAGGTTGCCTTACTTAGAAGATATTTGAGTGGATCAATCTTAGCCACAAGCTTTATTGTATGAGCTAGCATATAGTGTCATAAATTTTGAGAAGTGAACACTACTGCTAAGCAAGATTTTTCAATGAAGGTGTAATTTAGCTCATGACTTGTCAAATTTTGATTGATGTAATAGATTGCTCGCTCTTTTCCCGAGTTGTCTTCCTGTGCCAATAATGCTCCTAAGGAAACTTTTGTGGTAGAAATATACAATATGAGTGGTGCACCTTGTACTAGTGGAATCAAATCTGGTGGATTCATTAGATATTGATTTATCTGATCAAACACTGCTTGACATCTATCCTCCCATTTAAATGGAACATTCTTGTGTAAGAGATGAGTAAATGGTAGAATTTTATCCACTAGTTGCACAATGAATCTTCTGATCATCTGTAAATGTCCCTGCAAAGAGCATAGTTGACTAATGTTCCTTGGTGGTGGCATATCAATAGTTGATTGTACCTTAGCTAGATCCACCTCAATTCCCTTTTCTGATACAATATAACCAATAGTTTTCTAGATTTCACTCCAAAGACACATTTCTTTGGATTAAGTCTCACTTTAAATTGTTCCATTCTTTTGAAAATTTGAGATAAGATAGCTATGTGTCCCTCCTTGGTGTTAGATTTGGTGAGGAGATTGTCAATGTAATCCTCCATGAATGTATGCATCATATCATGAAAAATCATTGTCATTGCCCGTTGGTATGTAGCTCCTGCATTCTTTAACCCAAATGGCATTCTGTTCCAACAATAGGTACCCCACGGGCATGTGAACACTGTTTTATCCTGATCCTCTGGTGCAATCTTTATCTGGTTGTATCCTAAAAATCTATCCATTAAAAATCTATCCATTACTGAATACATCGCATGTCCAACAGTCAAATCAACAATCATATCTATGTTTGGTAGAGGGAAATCATCTTTAGGACATGCCTTGTTCAAATCCCTGAAATATGTACAAATTTTGATTCTTCCATCTGGATTTGAAACAGGTATGATATTGGAGATCCATTTAGCATAGTCGATAGACCAAATGAATTCAACATCTAAAAGCTTCTTTAACTCCTCTTCAACCAATAAGGCAACATGTGGATGCATTTTTCTGAGTTTCTGCTTCACAATATTTTCCCCTAGCCTGATAGATAGATGATGCATGATGAGATCTGGATCTAATCTAGGCATATATGTGTAGGTACATGCAAAATTGATTTGATTGTTCTTGAGAAATTCTATGAATCCCGGGATTTCTTCTTCTGTTAAAGATGTGACCAATTGCAAGATTTTGGGCTATTCCGTAGTACCTATATTGAGTGCCTCTGTTGGTTCTATTATAATAGAAAACCTTTCCTGGTAATGTTCCAGGAGAGTCTAAATTTTCCCATCCTCTAGTTCCTTTGAAAAGTTTTCACTATCGGATACGCTTTTTATTTTTCTCTTTTCTTGATCTAATGCTGCCTTTGTTAGGTTTTCACCATTAGATCTTTCTTTTATGTTTATTTCATAGCTGAGAAACTTGGCACTTTTCTGTCGAAAACTCTTGTCTTGTGATTCCCTAGTAGAACTTGTTTCCGGTTGGGATGAACAAAGAAAGTTTATGATGGTTTCATCATTGGGAAAAGTTGGGACATCAATGGGTATGATTTGTTCCCAATCAATGAGTTCTAGATAGACCAAAGGAAATGGAGATCATTAGGATGAGTAAGGTCACTGGCTGTTAGGGTCATGATACTATTATTAACATCATTATGAGGGAGGTCTAGGATGGTATCTTCTTGTGGATGATTTGTCGCACTTTGAATTGAATCGGTCTCACTTGAGTCATGATCACTTAGTAGAACATAATCAAGCAGAGGCCTTGAGCTTTCCCCTTGTAGGAATGTGGGTGTAAATTTGTGTATGAAATCCACCTTTTTATCTCTCCAGAATTGATCATCAAATATAGTGTCCCATTCATATTCATTGGAGTCAGTGTCAGAATTATTGTCTTGAATTCTTAGAATTTTTTCAGCTAACTCCTCATTGGACATTATTTTCACTACTTCTTCCTTTGTATCTTCATCATATCCTAACCCAATTTTATCCCTTGGGTGCATTGTCTTTAGTTGGATAGGTTCAACAATACCCTCTTTGCTCTTTTTGATAGGGCCATTTCCTTCATAACCCATTTGCTGCATGATCGCATAACCTTTTCCATATTGCTCTATGGGTAACTTGATATGTTGTACTAATTCATCTTCATCTTTATAGAGTCAATCAAGGATATATCTATCTTCCATTTCATTTTCTTTGATAAATATTCCATTAAACTTGGTGATGGGAACTGAAGTTGAGGCTAAAGCTGTTGTAGCCTATGTATAGATGTTGACGGTTGACCATGGGATCTTGGAGATATGGGTAGATTAGAGAGAGATAAGGAATATTCTCCCACCCTCTTATCTTTAAATTTTAGCTTGGTTCCAAAATTACTTATTATTTCTCGTGCTTTCTCATTGTATGTGGAGGTAGAAATGGCCAAAGCCTCTCTATTATGTGGGACGAGTGTGTCCTGAGTTGCTCTTAGGTTAGAGCAAGTTTGACTGCTAATGTGATCAACATGTATTGTTACTTCTTGTCCATCATATGGAAACTTCAAGCATTGATGATAAGTAGATGGAGCAGCTTGCATGTCATGGATCCATGGACGAATCAAGAGTATGTTATATGATAGATCCTGATCTAGAACCTACCAAAAGGTATTCTTCACAACAGGTCCCACTCTGATTGGTAGCATGATGAGGCCTTTGGAAGCTCTTTCCTCATCATCGTATACCTTGATTGTAATCTTCCTTCATGGATCTATAGATTCTTCTGAATATCCCAAAGCTAGGACAAATTTCAAAGTACAAATGTTTAATCCGACTCCTCCATCTATTAGGACACGTCTAATTTGGGCTTTGTGAACCATAACCTCTAAGTAGAGTGATGAATTATGTGGATGGGTCATGGATGAGTCATCCTGCTCAGTAAAGGATAAAAATGCAGATGAGGACAAGTGTCCCACCATGGCTTTAAATCTATTGACATCCAGATCAGGAGAGACAGTTGTATCAACAAGTACCCTTTCCAGAATGTCCTTATGCGCAGGTGACAATTTTTAAAGCTCCAAGATAGAAATTTGGGCCGATGTTTTTCATAGTTGATCGACCAAATTGTATTGAATTGGAGAGGGAAATATGGCCTTAGATGAGCTTCCTTTCACAATGATTTTGGCTTGTCCCCTTGTCATAGTGTTGCCCTCTCGATATTCTTGCTTACCTTTGATTCAGATAACATTGATTTTTTGATCGTTAGTATAAATATGATTGATAATGGTGTCGTGGACATGATTCACGTTCTTGCCTTTGTCACCCGAGGATTCCCCTTTTTGATAATTGGGGAGAGGATCCTTGAATACTTGATGGTCGTCATTGGCATTGTGTCCCTCTACCGTGATGGTACAATTATCAATCAAATCCTGAACAATATTCTTTAACCCTTGGCAATTGTTTGTCTTATGACCTTTACACCTATGATAATCACAAAAGTGTGAGTCATTCCACGATGGTGGTTTAACTCGAGGCTCATAATATCTTTGTGGTGGCAATGTAATAGCATTTTGATTCAATAGTTATTTAAGAATGGAATCCAAAGACTAGCCCAAGGGAGTAAAAATCCATCGATTTGAAAAATACGAAGATCTGGGCATATTTGAATTTTGATTATTGCCAAAATTATTTCCACGATTATTGGTCACATTCCCTTGATTGGAAATATTGCCTTGGGTACTAGAATTTACAACATTATTGCTATGTTGGACACTTGATACATTAAGAACAGTAGGCTTCACATTCACGTTGTTTTTATCTACTACCCCATCATTCACAACATTCTTGTTTCGAGTCCAAAATCATGACTTGTCATTGTTGTTACTATTGTTGTTGTTATTGTACGAATTTGAACCTTCTTTATCAAATTTCAGAACTCCACGCTTGACCAAGGCACCTTTAATAGTAATCGTGTTTTCAATCAATTTTTCAAATGATTGAGGACAATGAAGGTTTAGTCTGTAACTCATCTCTTGATTCAGACTGTCGATAAAGATCTCCATCTTCTCTGTTTCAGGAATAGGATGAGAGTATCTAGCAAACACCCTTCTCCACCTTTACAAAAATGTAGTGAAGGATTCCCCTTCCTTTTGTTTCAATTTACACAGATCAAGCATGGTTATCTGGTGTTGGATGTTGTAGGAGTATTGCGATATTCAAATTTATTTATTTATTTATAGGATGGTTACCATTTTATCATTGAAATTTCCATTATGGAAGTGGAAACACTAACACATGGTTTGACCATGGAAATCCCCTAAATGGCACAACCTTTCTTCTCTCTTTGAATGTGAAGGTTTAAAGTTTGAAGAAGATTGAAGGAAGTTGAAAATAAATTATTCATTATTGTAAACAAAACCCTACACCTTGAAAACTCATGGAAACCCAGTTATAGAATTATCCATCTATGATCTGACAACGTGACAAGAAAAAATGAAAGCTCTGATCCGACACCAGGGGATTGGAAAAATAAATCTAAATTATCCTGACAAAGATATGGCATCTGGGGTACCTATGTCTTTCATTTTTAGCTCCAAATTTATATCACAGATATATAGTGTCTTGCTCTATCTATTTCTATAGTATGTTTCTATCTACGATTTCTTAGATCTATTATATTTGCATCAAAACAATAATTTACATCATTAGGTCAGTTGAATCATTGTATTTCATCCTTAGATCACTTTTAGATTTGGTCCAAGGTTGGTTGGCTCAAATATCAGGTTGTAAGTCAATCATCTACCTTGTCCAAATCCCATCAATCCAACATCCCATTCATACATTTCAATGAAATTAGGGAAAGGTGTCCAAACCCTAAAATGAAAGCTCTAAGGTTTCCCTTTCCCCATGTTTTAGAGGGTATCTTTAAATATGAGTAGGAAACTCAACTATACATATGTTAACCAATGTTAAATTTTTGATTACTTTAAGCAAAGATAATCAAGATAAAACCATGCCTTAGCTAATTAAATAATGTTTTTAAAATTTACTGAATCACTTCTAATTATGGTTTGTATATAAAGTCAATTTAATTGCTAATTAATATATCAATAATGTAGCCAAGTGTTGGCATTCTAAAATGTAAAATCTCATATAGGTTGAGGTAACCGTAGACCAATTTATATAATCCTTCCCTAGTTGTGATAGTTACATAGAGTCAATATAAATCCAAAGTATCAAAACTATAAACCAAACTAATGAAGGTCGAATAATTATTAAAGTAATTAAAATAATTGTTATAATTCATGAGTGGTTACTTAGTCAAATACATGCAATGACCATATTGATGTTAAAATTCAAGTTAAAACAGGTTGCAATGACCTTTCTACTAGACTATACAGTCATTATTGTGATTTTTTTATAATATTTTAAAACTAATATTTACTAATGAGATTTTTATAAAAAATCCATTTGAAGGACCAAGAGTTATTAAAAAGTAAATCAAATCATTATAGGTGGCAATTAAATTTAACACATTGTAAAAAATCATACTAGCCATTGTTTTTAGGTTTATACTAAGTATTTATTATCATGAGTATAAGCAGTCATGTCCTATGTGATATGGGTGAAACCAATAGCGAGAAGATATGCTAAATACTTTACATATATTTACAACTCTCAATAATTATCAACTAACTATTATACTCATACTTTACATATATTTTTTAACAACATACAACCATGATTTACCTAGAATGGAGTATCACTATTGACAAACAAGATAAAAAAATATTTAACCATTAGCATATACCAAGATAAAATAGAGAAACACATAAAAATATTATAATGACATTTAAAAATAGATTCTAGTTGCAATTACGAAAGTAATCCATATTTTAACAATGAAACAAAATTTATTCAAAAACAATGAAACAAAATTTATTCAAAAACAATGAATTTTTTTATTATTCAAAAACAATGAAACAAAATTTATTCAAAAACAATGAAACAAATTTATTCAATAATCCTTAGTAAAATACTACAATAAAAAATACATACTTGTGAATTAGTGCCTCTCGTTCTTAGTCTTTCTTCCCAATTTCACCATGAATTCCCTCTGTCAAAACCCAATCCAATTCCCAAATAATAATAGCCTCCAAATTGATAATCCTAAAGGATATCAAACCCATGCATACCATAAACCAATATTGCAGCAAGAATATGAACCACCATTAGCATAGTGAAACAAATACCTCCTAGCCAACCTCTATAGCTACCACTAGCTAGTTTTTTGTGGATTTGAAACATAATGATAATAGCCCTCTCATTTCCTTCTATTTAATTTAAACAAACATGCAAATAGGTACCCAAGGCAAGTACTCTTGGGTATGTAGATACATGAGATTAGTTGATGACAATTGATTTTATATATTTTTTATTTTAATTATAAAAAAAAAAGATTATCACATTCATGTAATTTTTTTGGTAGATTGAAAAATATTATAGAGTATTATATATTATATATCATGCTTAAAGATGTAACATAAAAGGCTAAGTATATTTATATTTTAATATAGTCAAGATTATGTCAACCATATTATTAAATCTTGATATTTTTTTTAGGTAAAAGAAGAAAAGCCTAAACTATTTATATTAATATAAAGTGAAGTAAATAGATACATGAGAGTGCCACATGCGATAACATAATAGGTATAGCAGAGGAACCAAAACTAGATAAAATTTCCCTAGTACTAATGCAAAAAGGTAGAGAGGCCAAAACAAATCCTAAGCCTAGAGACAAAAAGTAATCAAAAAACACAAAATCAACAAATTTAAATTAGAGTTTGGGTGGTACACTAACACAACACTAGGGGAGGCATCCAAATCTAATATCCATTGGAAGTCAAACATTTGATCTAGGTTGTTAACTTGCTTTAGGAAAACACACCCCATGTGTGCCATAGTTTTGTGCTATGCCAATGTGACCGTGTTGAAGTTGCTAAGGAAAGGAAGCCATTCAACGCCACCAAAAACCACATGCCGATGCTGGAAAGTTTGCGGCTTCAAGATACCACCACCGAGTCTTATCGAAGCTAGGGTCTCATCTAGACCTTGGAGAGTGTAATTTTTAAACAATATAGAGGCCAGTTCCTTCACCATTTCCCTTTTCTCACCAAGGTCAACCAAGGAGGCCACAAAACATGAAGTGATGTTCTCATTTACTTTGTATCTCTTAGAGGCCCTGATAAAATCAACATCTAAGACCATCTTCACTACTTTTAGTTCCCTACCAGATGGGTGTTTCATTATTAATTTTAGATGCTAGTTTCTTATGGCTCCAAAAAAGGCCATCTAGTAGCATGAGAACTTGAGGTGGATAGGAGTGTCCATTCTTAGTGTGCATGCCATACGATTATTCAAAAAACATAAACAAATGATGTAGCCTTGTAGCTTTAAATTGAGAAAGCTTTCATGACTTCCCACATATCACATGAGGGGGGAATTATTACCAAAATATTTCTAGCAAACAAGGTACTTTACTAGTTTTAAAGGACTTTATTACCCATTTTTTTATGCATGTAAGATCACTTGTGGAGTATTGTGTAGCCAATTGGGCATTAATAATATGAATAGAGAATGACTGGCTATTTATGTAATATTTTTTGATTAGCATCAAAAGATTAACTATACTAAGAATTGTCTTTTGGCAGCAACATCAGATTAAGTTGATATTAATAGAGATAATACATAATAAATGCACATCCTATCCACATAGTGGTATGCATTACTTCAATTAATACATATATGTGCGAAGTGCTTAACTTGGAGCCTTCATTGACACATGTTAAATAATCACAAGGTAAGAAGGCCAAATCTTAGGAAGGGTGCTCAGGAGAGTGATCAAATGCCACATGTTGAATTGCTAGACTAGTGAGATAATTGGCCGAGTTTGGTGACATTTTATTTATGTTGCAATCCTACAAACTTCCATGTTAGCCGCCACCACCTTTTATCTTCATGATGGGACCATATACAATTTAACTAGTTGTGCAACATCAGTTGCATTTAGGGATTAAAGGCTAACCCAAAATATACTAGCATGACACGTGGATTACTATTTTTCTCATGGTGGGACCATTGGTCAATCCAACCAATCATGTAACATTTTTTATTTATTGAGATTAAAGGCTTTTCAGAAGTGTGCTAGCATGCCACGTGGCCTACCTTTTGACTTGGTGGGACAAACTTGAGTGAGTTGAGACTCATAGGCATGAGGAGATGGGTGGGACCACACTCATGACCCTATCCAATTCCACAGTGATAATTAGTGACTATAATTTAGGCCTCTATGGATGCACCACCTTGCCACGTAGTAAAGGGATAGGGGAAAAATATTATTCCTATGGTGCTTCTCATTTACAACTAGTGTGTGTAGGCACCTTGTGGAACCTCTACACTTTGTTCTATGTGATTAGGTTACCAGGCTCGACTGGGGAGGCTCATGTCCAAGTGGGACAACACTGATCTTACTAGAATTTTGAGTACTGAGCAACAATATCTATATCCACAATATTATCTATATTCCCTTTTCTGAATGTTATATTAATAGGGTTGTAAAATTGGCCCAGCTAAGTGAGCGGTATGATGGTTTGTGTTGTGTTAGGTATATGTGTTATTGTGGTGGACTATTAAAACTATGCAGAGTGATGTTCAGTGTTGGATATACACACAAGGGTGGGATAATTAGTAAGGTCTGATTGTTGTAACTACAATGCCTTAATATCTAAATCACATGCCCCATTGGCCAAAAAGTTTGAAACTTTGTTGCACTCTATATAAAAATGCATAGGTTGGTAAGAATCAAAACCTTGAAACTCTTTGAATCATTGATTTACTACAGTGCTTAGTGACCAACTAACTACATTTGTTTGCTTGCATGTGTTAATTATTATCATGGAATCCCCCTCAATCCATATATGTTTTATGCCTAGTGACTTTGCCATTTTCATACCTACAAGTATTTCCTGAGCTTCAACATTATTTTGTGTGTCATCTAGTAGTTTTAGTGTGAGGGCACTAATAATGCTGTCGGTGTGGTTCCTCAATACACATCTAGCTCCAGGAAGTTCCTGGGTTCTCATGAGAGGCCCCATCAAAATTGAGTTTCACCACATTCATTGGTAGTGGATTCCAAACCATATTGTTGTAGTTGGGATTTAGTTCTGGTAATCATGTCCCTGGGTTAGGGGGGTTCCCATTGAGAGGATAATTTAGTATCCCTTTTTGAGAAGATTTTTCTTGTGCTATTTGATTTGTATACATTAAACTTTACTAACTAAAAAATTAGGCTTTTAATTTTGCATATTACTTGTTCAGATCTATGATGCTCCTTTCTGAATATTTTATTGTTTCTTTCCCACCATAGGCACCATATTACAATTGAGGGGCTTAATACCCAAATTGAGGAGAACAGAGAGACTTTAGTCATAAGTAGCCATGAGGAAAAAATTTCTAGCAGTGTTTTTGGAGGGGTATGGCCCAATTTAGTTTGTTTAGGAGCCATAACCAACACTTGTGAGATAATTTAAAAGTGACTAAGAGGTGGTCTAAATCCTCTTCTTATTGGCCACATAATACACAGTTGAAAGGGGAAAAAATTCCTAGTTTCACCAACCTCTTGTAGGTGAGGATGCGTTTGTTTAAATCCAACCATGCAAAAGACCGAATTTTTGGAAGAATTATTGAGTTCATACATAATTTGTGAGGCCAATTTGATGATTCATCATTACCTTTTTGAATGATAGCTAATAATATTAGGTTTAATTTATAATTTCCTGACTTGGAAGGGCCCAAATGAGCCTACTGGGATCCTTGGAAATGAAAATTTACCAATACTGGAGGACTTTTGAAAACTGAGACTTTTGATTTGCTAAAAAGTTACAATATCAAAATTTTTACATTTGGTATTTGAGTTGAAATTGTATTCAATCATTATATAATATTTTACTTTAATTACCCAATGGTGTTTTAAATATATTCTTACTTCCTCTAATCCATAAATTTTGGACATACGTGGAAATCCATTCCAAGAATCCTCCTAGAACAATTCTTTTTCTCCATTTCTTATAAACTAGATTAGATGTGAGAGAATTACTTCTCTATAAGTTATGATGATGTTCCATAGTTTGGAGCCCTTTGAAGGATTTGACATTTTGAAAATGCGTTTGAGAATTGAGGAGTCCATGTATTTTCTTTAAATGATTCTGGCCCATTTGGAATATGGTTTCACATAGACATTCCACACTAATTTGGATCCCATAGCCAGATTCCTTGCCTCTAGGTTATGTAAACTAGCTCCTCCATGTTTTTTTTCCTTCACATAGTTTATTCCATGAAACTAGTGAAATTTTACTCTTTTGCTTGTTGGCAAGGTTTATATGCTAGAGGAAATTTCTAATGCTTTGATCTATGTTCGCTTGCATTGCTTTTGGTAGCTTAAGGGATAACATGACATAATCGGGAATAGCTAAAAGGACTGGTTTGGTTAATGTGAGCTTACAGGTGACATTGTTAACCATCTTCCTTTTCATGATTCTATTCCATTTTGTATTTGAGATAAGATTTTATTCCAAAATTCAAGCTTATACAATCCAGGAAAGAATGGGATTCCTAGATGTTGTCTTGGTAAATCATATTGTTTGAAACTAAGAATTTCTAGAATGAGAGAAAACACCATTGGGGATGTGTTTTGGAAGAATATGCTTGACTTTTTGTCTTTAATTTTTTGGCCTGATACTCTATAATAATCATCTAATACTTTTTTAATTCCTCTTGCTTCTTGAACAATAGATTTGGAAAATATAATTGTGTCATCTATAAATAATGAGTGAGTCATGCTAATGTTTGAGTTTCAGATATCTATACCTTTCCATATGCATTGATCATGCATCCCTGATATTGCCCAACTCAATGATTCTACCATTAGAATGAAAAGGAAGTGTGAGAATGGATCCCCTTGTCTGAATCCTTGTGAAGAGTTGAAGAAACCAGCTAGGCTGCCATTTACCAAGACATAAAAATTGGTCTGTGATATTAAAGAGTGAACCTAGTGACACTATTTGTGGGAGAAGCCTAGTTTTTGGAGCACTTTTTAAAGGAAGTCCCAATTTAGCCTATCATAGGACTTCAGCATGTCAAGTTTGATAATATTGTTGGAGTTTTATATTCTTTGATAGAATGTAAGGTCTCATGGGCTATTAAGGCCCCTTTTGCTATATCCTTTCTTGGGAAAAAGCCACCTTGCTCATCTGTGATTATTCTTGGGATGATCTTGGCTAGTCTTGTGGCAATATCCTTGGAGAATTTTTATATATGGTATTACATAGGGAAATGGTCTTGAAGTTAGCAAAGGTGTGTTGAAAGATCAAGGAGTTTTTCATTGACTTATTTGTGGGCAACATTAGCATGGAGTATGAGCATAAGTTATATAGTGTGAAGTTTAGTGTTGTGATTGATGTCAACATTGTATTCTGGTATCAAGATCACCATGTAGACCAGTTTGTATAGCTTGAACATGTTTGAAGATGGTTGTTCAATATAAATTTATAATAAGGTTTGATCTGTTGAAGACAATTATATGAAAATTTATTTGTGTCAAAATAGGTAATACAGTGTACAAAACATCTGATAATTGGGTCCACATTGGTCCGCCGTGCATAATTTCACTTTGTGTTTTTTTTGTATAATTTTGTTGGATGCTAGAAGAGTCTAAATGTAGAGTTTCACATTGTTTTTAGGTTCTAGTGTTGAAATTATGAATAACAAAAGTTCTAATCTAGTAGTTACAGTGTTACCAGTACAACGGTGTATGTTTTGAAGGATCCACATCTCTCTGTAGATTGGTATCTAGCTTTGTGGATTGGTAGATATGTTGACAAGTGTCATTAACACCTAGCACATATATTACAAGTGGCATGAGTTTTTGAGGTCCACACATTTGTTTGATGTTGAATATTTGAAGAATTTTGATGTTAGGTTATTACTGATGCCGACCTAATTAGTTTTGGGTATTGTAGAGTTTTGATAAGTGTTGATCTGTAATGTGGGAACTATTATAGGTCTATGCTGACCTATTTGGACATTTTATAAAGTTTTAAATCATGGTGCAAAGTATGTATATGTTTATAATGAGTGAAAAAGGTATATTTTGTATAATACATCTAATTAGGCTGACCTAATTGATGTTGTAGGTGTTTGTGAATGAAGCAAATATATATGTAAGATTATTTTTGCATTTTTCATATAGCGATGAAATGCAATATGTAGATGTATGTGAATTGTGTGAGTGTGATGCAAATGTAGAGTAGAATAGAGTGTTAGTGTAGATCAGTATGAAGTTTTTAAAGTCAGTATATTGAGATTCAATGGAACTATATTAAAAAATGTAGATGAAATTGTAACAGTTCAAATCTTGGCTATGAGCCAACACTCTCTTCTATGTTTTCTTCTTTCTGTAGGCAATGAGTCCACCTGCAGTGAGAAATTCTATAATATCTTATAATCAATTATAATATATTGTGAGCTAATCCTCACCATGGTTTTTTCCCATTTTGAGTTTTCCACGTAAAAAAATGTGTTATGTTATTTAATGTTGATGGTTGTTTTCATGCTTTCCTTTCTACTACAAATTGAATATGTTGTGTGGATCAAATTTTTAAATATTTAAGCAGTTTCAAAGAATACTGATTCACACCCCTCTTAGTGTTCTGAGTGTTCAACAATTGGTATTGGATCTTGGTTCCTTGGAAGGAGCTTAACCGATTTGGGGAAGATATTGGAGGTTGATCACATGGCTATTAGAAGATTTCATACTCCTCTGAAAATATACCTACTGTTGGGTTTATAGAAGAAGAGTGCATGGTTGACATGAATATAGAACTCAAAATAGATCTTGAAGATCTGGAAAGGACTGAAGGTGAAAATAGAGATCTGAAAGAAAATATCAAAGAAGTAGATGAATGTATCAAAAATTTGAGAGAGAAAATCAAGAAATTTAGAGAAATACATAAGTTAATGAGTAGTTGAAGAAATAAAATGAAACAATTACTAGTCTGAAGGTGCAAGTTGAAGAAGGAAAGAGAGTTGAAGAATTTATGAATGCCAAAGTGAAAATCAAATCTAAAGAATGTTCAAGACTTGAAGAAGAATTTGTGACCTTGAAATTAGATCTTGAGAAAGCAAGGAGTCATGAAGAAAAAATAAAAATGAGTTCTAAAAAGCTTGATGCAATGGTTGCAAACTAGAAAGGATGTTAAGAAAAAGAAGGATTAGGGTTTGAAAAAGGTGAAAGCTCAAAGATAGATCAAAATAAAAATTAGACTGAAAAGAAGAATGAGGACAAGAATAGCAATGGAAAACAAGTCCTAAATAAAAGGTGAGACTTCAAAAGACCACCTATTAGACAACCAAATGCACAAAGGTACCCATATTATAATGATTTCTATTATTCTTACAATAAATTTGGACATAAGGCTATGGAATGTAGGAGAAAAATGAATCAGAATGTTCAATATTTTTTTAGTCAGTGCTTTACATGCAAAAGGTTTAGTCATAAGGCTAGTGAATGTAAAAATAAAATGATGAATGGCTATAACAATGGTATGAGGTTTCAATCTTTTAATGGCTACTGTTATACATGCAATGGATTTGGGCATAAAGATAATCAATGTAGATCTAGAATAAATGGAAGAAATCCTATTCAAAATAATATCGTATGTTATAATTATAGTAGACTAGGACACATTTCCAAATTTTGTAGAAGTAAAAATGTGAAGAAGAACAATTCGGTAAAGAAGAATGATCCAGTGAAAAAGGTTGATCCAATAGAGATGAAGAAAGAGATGGAAAATATTTGGAGAAAGAAGGAAAATGGTGAGACTAAGCCTGAGTCTATACTGACATTTGATGCATATGTTTCCTCTAAAAACTAGGAAGAAAGCTTTGGCTTAGGGGGCACACTAATAGAAGATTATTTATCCCTTGCCAGAGAAATGATGCTAATGCTTCAACACATGGATATGAGGTGTGGGTCAATATGCCTGACCTATTAGAGAAAGAACTAATGGAAAATATTGAGTTGCAAAAGTTTATGGAGTATTTGACGTTGATTGTGCATATAGCTAGGGTTTTTACTAGCTTTCCAATTTGTATATTCAATGCAAAATTAGGTCAATTTATAAAAGGATTTTAAGTGATTTCACTTGATGAAAATTCATTTTTAAACAAGCATTTGAGAAGAGAAGAGTAGTGAAGAAGCGAAGTGGAGTGATTAAATTAATTAAGATCTGGTGCAAGTAAAACCCTAGCCAAAAAAGTGATTTAAAAGGTATTTATAGTTTATATTTCCCCTAGTTTCAGAGAGTGATTTCAATTTTTTGTAAAAATGTATACACCACAAGTTGTAGAGGTAGTGGATGTCCCCAACCTAAATTCAAGTGACATCTAGACAAATCTTTGAAGGGTGATCTGGTCTTTGAAGGGTGATCTGGATGGTGCATTTTTGCACATCCCATATGGGGTTCTACACATAGAGGATGTAAGGGTTTATATTCATGTGAAATTGGAAGAATATGATAATGGAAAAATGAGTGATGTGTGGGTTAATGAACTCATCAGAGACAACCTCAAATTGAAACTTGAATTTGAGAGCTTCGCAGAGAAGAAGCTTTATGTATGACATGGTTTTCCTAAATTTTTCTATGATGATGCATGGGTTAGATATGCTTTGAGTAGAATACATGATAAATTTTTCTGGCTTGACATACCTCACTTGATCAATAGGGAGGCAATTATAGTTGTTACATGCTTATGTTCAACCAGACTAGTTTCGACATTGAAGTCTATGAAAAATGAAGTAGTGATGGAGCTAACTGGAACAACATATGATAAGAGGGAATTGAAAATCAAGATTATTAGAAACTTGACAGTGAAGTATGCTTCATTGATGATTGGCTAAAAAATATACTTCACCAACAGAGAAAATTTAGTATCAACGATTACCATCAATAAAACATATGATATGGTTAAGAAGGGTGAAGAATATGATCTTTGTGAGTTATTGAGACTACAACTTCTAGAAAATCTACATAATACAAAGGACTCTAAGTATGCCTTTAAGTTTGGAACTTTAATCATTTTTTTACTATTTTACTTTTTGAATGAGGTTCACGGTATGAGGAACATAGTATGTCTAAAGGATAAAATAGTAGCTCATTACATCAGAGACCACATAAGGAGGTCGGGAAATATGGAAGATCAGGAAGCATCATTATGGATATTTTTCAAGACCTTTCATAACAAAATGCAAGCCAAAGAAAGGATTCCCCAAAAGATGGTGGAAAAGTACAAAGATGGCATTACTTTTCTAGTTACAAAAGATAGCTGCATCATATAGGCTGTTGAGCCTAGAACCATTTGGATCCCAAAGATGGGATATGAGATTACAAAGGATGAAATCACTGGCTTGGTTGAATTTATGCTGAGCAAAACAAAAGATGCCTATAATGAGAGATATGGTACATATGAGGAGAAAGCCATGGAGGTTCACATAGATCAAAGGTAGAAATAGATAAAGAAATCCATTGGGAAGATGATTGCAACAGTTACGGAGGAAATGGGTCTCACAAAAGAACAAGTTGAAAAGGAAAAAGCCATGTCTAGCTCATCGAGAGGATCATCAAGTTTTAGGAGATTCGATAGAACAAATACCACTCCTCTGGTTTCCCCCAAGTCCTTCGAGACTAAGTCTGCTATTGGAGAGAAAAGGAAAGAATATACAAGCTCTTTGGTGAAGGAGAAGATGCCTCTAGTAAAGCAACAAAAGATACCTACAAAAGAAAAGGCCACTTCGACAAAGCAACAAACATGCCTTGTGAGAAGAAGAGTTAAAACCAAAGCCACAAGGGAAAAATACATGGGAGCAAATTTGGAAGATGAGGAAGAAGTATGACCATAATTGGTCTAGAAAAGGAAAACTAAAGCCTCACAAGGTGAAAGAGGTACTAAAAGACAAAAGGTTGATATTGTGGATACAAATGATGAAGAATAAAAAGAAAAGGAAAAACAAGCCTTTGTGATCCACATGAGAGAAAAGAAAACATATTATGATAAAGAGAAAAATACACCAGAAGACAAGAAGAGGAAGAAGAAAAAGACTCCGATAAGGGCACATAGACCTATGAAAATTGATGATTTATTCAATGGGATTGTGGAGCATGAGATGTTAGGAGAAACTATTGCTCTGTATACTACTATGAATGAGGTAGACAAGGCTACCATTGAAGAAGCAATTGTAAAGTATATTGTTACTTTTGAAGTTAATATGAAGAACATTGAGAAGAAATTCCCTAAATAACTAAGGAGTGTACTATATGCAAGAAGATAAGAGGCAATTTATGAAATGGAAAAGTTGAGATAATTTGATCTTGAAAAGATTAGTACACCCTTATTAGATGAAAATAAAGCCACATTGGCTCAAGTGTATAATAGGAAGTTGCAAAAAAAGTAGAGGGTAACCTCTCTTATGATTAGAGATCAAAATGATCTTGAGAAGCTCCATAATGAATCTATGGATAAGGCTACCTATTTGAAAAAATGGGTAGGACTAACTTCAGACAACAAAAAAGAGATACATAATAAGATACCATCTCTTGAAGTGAATATTGTAGAAGAAGAACAATATGATGATGCTCAACATGAGCATGTGATTGAAGAGGAAACTGTGAAAAATGATGTTGATGATAGTCTTTTGGAATTGGAAGAAAGTGTTGCAAAGGAAAGAGTTACCAATGGAAAATACACTGTAGTTGAAATATTATTGATAATGCTCCTCTAGTAGAAGAAAAAACCACTGTAGAGTAAAAAGCTATAGAATCTCAAAAGGAGGATGCACTCATGGGACATAACACACTTCCTCTAGAATCTGTGGTTAATGCAGAGGATGCTCAAGGCCAATCAAAGAAAAACATGCCTCTAGATAATAAGGATCAATCTACTAATGACGAGAAAGAAGATGATGTGCAAAATTCTAAGGATTCATCTGATATAGAGGAGAAAAAGAATGAGGAGACACCAGCCAATGCTTGTGACAAAGAAAATGCTTTTGAGAATAATATTGCAGAAGATAGTACAAAGTCAATTAGAGAGTCCTCTCATTCCTCTGGAGACCCATTGAAAAATTTCTTGAGTATGAAATCACAGTTTCAACTAGTAGTGTTCACCCAGTTATTGCAACTTCCAATGTAATAGGGGCATGTAGACATGGACAAAATCTCTTCACTGCACACAATTTAATTGGGTGATGCTTTTCATGCTTATGCAAAAAAGGAAATTTTAGAGTCACATCAAAAGAGTGTAAAAATGATTGACGCAGTACATTTTCTACATGAGAGCATACCCAAAGTAAGTATTGATAACTCTCTATCCGGTATGGAGAATATAATTTTTTTGCTTGATTTATTTAAAGATAATTCTAGTGGCTTGAAAGAGAAGTTGAAGAAGGAGATGGAAAAAAATATAAATGAGAAGAGATTACTAGACATAATTGAGAATTGTGCCTCTGCACACAATGAATTTCAAGATAATAAATTTTAAGATAATCTCAAAAGTGTATAGGATTGCTTGGCAAAAGCCAAAATGTTATTTCAATTCTGCATGAAATGGCCAAGATCTAAAAAAAGAATAAAAGATGAGATGGACTCAATTGAGTCCCAAATAGATAAAGCCTTCGATACTTATGACCCAACACAAGATTTGGATGGGAGCACAAGGTTTGTAATAAAAAGTCTACATGATCAGTTCTTCAAACTGTAAGTTCAAAAGGAGAAGATTATAATGCAGTTTGGTCATCTCAGGGATCTAGTGAATGCTAAGTTCATATCTATTTCTAGTGCCTTGTTGAGTGCTCACAAAGCTTCAAAACTAAATCTAGTACCCAACACTTCAGATGATAGTGAAGAACTCTTGATGGAATTTGAGACCCAAACAAAATACTTGGCCCAATCAAGAAGATTTGGGAAGAAGGGAAGCATGAGTGATAGTCACATCTCGAGAAGTTACAGGAGTCAAACACTTTTTCTAGGTGATTATATTTTATTTTATACATTTTAGTTTATTATTTAGATTTTAGTGTACATATGTGGATGGTATATGATAATTTTCTAGTTCAAATAGCATCCTTAGGAGTAGTTAATAAAGTTTTCAACTTGTTATCAGTCAGGGGGAGTTATAGTATATGAACACATATTTTGTGCCCTTTTCCTTTGATGTCAAAGGGGAGAGTAGTTTTAGAGAGAAAATTTTGGCATGTTGCCATAAATGAAAAAGGGGGAGATTGTTGAAAGATTAAGGAGTTTGTCATTGACTTGTTTGTGGGCAACATGAGCATGGAGTATGAGCATAAGTTATACAATGTGCAGTTTAGTGTTGTCATTGATGTCAACATTGAATTATGGTATGAAGTGTTGGATGTTGTGGTTATATTGCTAATATGTGGTTGTCATTGATGTCAACACTATTAGCGTTAATGTCTTTAAGACTATATATGTCGAGGATATTGAGAAAATTGTAATAAAATATGTTATAGGTTTTCTATGAAGAAGTAAAGATCAGTGTGTTGGAAATTTTAGTATTTTGATAGTGAGGAGTTGTGGATCAAAGGGTTTGTTTTCAAGACTATCTAGTTTCTACTCCGTAAGTTTCAGAGGTGCACATGAAGATTTAAGAAAGTTATGAGTTTATGTTTTCTGACAATTATTTTGCTACTATAGCTAGTGTTCATGGAAGAAGATAATGTGATTCTGGTAATCTGAGTTGTTGCATATGTTCCTGTGATGTTTGTCGATGTATGTTGCACATCCACATTGATTGTTGTGCTCATGATCTAAGATTTTCTCCTGCGTGTTCATGTTTTTCATGTTCATGGCTGACAGGGTGATTGTAGCATGTTGTGGATCTTCAAGGAAGAATCTTCGAAAGTGTTTTGTATTTGAGGAAATTGTTTTGGGTCTCTACTATGTTGTGGCTCACCTTGGTTAATTCACATTAATAATCTTTATTGTTTTGGGCCAACAGTTTGCATTCATTCTATTATTTTGTTGAAGACGACATGAATCGATGTAATTTATTGTTGCAGATATATATAAGTGATTGTTTCTTCATTTGAAAATACATAAGTGTGAGATGTGTGAGTGCTATATGAGAATAAGGTTCAAATCATTTGAAAGTAGAGAAGAGTGTGAAGAAGAGTGAAGAAGAGTGAAGAAGTATTCATGCGCTTAACCAAAATTGTACTCAAGCATTAGCAGATGCTACTCTCTCAGTTCAAATTTTTTAGATGGATTTAATCTGAATGTTTTCTATAAGATAGTGAGTCTTCCTTTGTATTTGAGTAGTGAGCTCTAGGTAGTGTGCCTAAATGCATGTGCATTCCTCATTTATTCTTCTTATAATTTTAACAGGGTATAAATTGTGGATTAACCTCCACCATGATTTTTCCCCTAACAGGATTTCCATGCAAAAATATTGGTTTAATCTATGTTTCTAATGTGTTGTTGATTTATGCTTTGCTGGTTATTAATCAGATCTGAGAATAGGGGTTAATAAGTTTAATAAGTCTGAAATTTTGTGACAACTAATTCACCCCCCTCTCAATTGTCTACCCTTGTGTTGCCAACAATTGGTATCAGAGCAGGTTCCTTGGAAGAAGTTTAACAACTTGAGGTGATCCAGAATGGTGACATATTAGAAGGATAGTCTGAGATTTGATGGAACAAATTATTCTCTATGGAAGACTCGAATGGAGTGTTATCTAAGATGAATTGGTGAATCCCACTGGAACATTACAAGTAATAGGTATGTTATTCCTCAGAATGGTCCTACTACTACTATTGAGATTAGGGATGCTGAATATAACATTAGGGCTAAGGAAGCATTGTTGAGTGCTTTGACTAATTCTGAGATGATGAATGTTATGGAGCTGAAGACTGCTTATGAGATCTGGAAAAAATTGGAAAAATTGTATGAAGGTGATGCTAATGTAAAGATTACTAAGCTATAAAGTCTGAAAGGGAAGTATGAATTGTTGAAAATGGGTGATGATGAGAATATTACTACTTTCATGCAAAGAGTGAATGAAATTTTGTGTGGTATTAGATGTGATGGTGGACAGTTGGATGAATCATAGATTGTTGCTAAAGTGATTAGATCCTTGCCTACTGCATACAAATTTAAAGCTACAACTATTTATGAGCTCCAGACTGTGACAAATGTAACCAGAGATATGTTGATCGGTAAACTTACTGCTTTTGAGTTGAGTGAATTTGGTGATGCTCTTCCTAAGATAGAATCTGCATTCAAGGCTACTACTTTCAGGAGAGACAAGAAGAGATATGATCCATGTTAAAGTTCTTCTAGAAATATATTCGAGTATGAGGAAGAAATGAGACAGATTGAAGAAGAAGAAAGAGAACTGAATGAGCTTGAAACACTTATTGTCGAAAGGGAAGCTAGAGGAGAAGGTAAGTATAAAGGAAAGTTTCCTATTAAATGTTTTTCCTACAATAAGACAAGTTATTTTGCATCAAGGTGTCCAGAAAGAGTTCCTAAGCCAAGAAATTACAAGCCTAAATTTCAAAGGAAGTGTTATTATGCTATTGATGAAGGTGTGATAGATGATGAATCTAACAAAGGGAATATAAGTGAAGATGAGTTTGTGTTTATTTCTATCAAGGAAAATAATCTTGTGTCTATTGAATCTGCTAGTTGTACAAATGTGGAGAAAGCCCTAGCTTCTCGCGTTGAAGAAAAAGATGAGTGGGTAATTGATAGTGGATGTTCACATCACATTATAGGTGATACAAGCAAATTTGTAAGCCTAGAAAAGTATGATGGTGGTGTTGTGAGATTTGGTGATAACAATGGTGGTGTAATTCATGGCAGAGGATGTATTTCTTTTGATGGTAAGCATAATATTGATGATGTTATTTATGTTGAAGGTTTGAAGCATAATATTTTGAGTGTTTGATAGATGGTTGACAAGGGATATAATCTTCAATTTAAAGATGGGAAGTGTAGAATATCGGGGAGTTCTAGAAATGTGATTACTTCAGGTACAAAAACAAAAGGTAACATCTTTCATCTGAATTCTGATAGTAAAATTTGTCTAATTGCTCAAGTTGATGAAAGTTGGTTGTGGCATAGAAGAATGTGTCATGTAAATTTTGACAACATTATCAAGATAAGTTCCTCTCAGGCAGTGAAATATCTTCCTAAATTGGTAAATCCTACTAATTCCATATGCAAGGAATGTCAGTTAGGAAAGAAAACTAGAATTTCATTTCGTAGCAAACAAAATTGTTCAAATGAATTGTTGGAGCTTGTGCATATTGACTTGTGTGGTCCTCCTAGAATCAAAAGTTTACAAGGTTACATGCAATTAATGTTTCTTATTGATGATTACTCTAGGATGATGCAGGTTAATTTCTTAAGGGAGAAATATGAAGCTCTATAGAAGTTCAAAATATTTAAGGTTATGGTTGAGACAGAGACATGTTTGAAGATTAAATGTTTGAGATTAGATAGAGGTGGTGAATTCAATTCCAATGAGTTTAATTATTTTTGTGAACATGGGATAAAGAGACAATTATCTTCACCGCGGACCCCACAAAAAAATGGAGTTATGGAAAGAAGGAATAAGATAGTTCTAGATGTTGCTAGGACTATGATGCTGGAAGGAAATGCCCCTCATATCTATTGGAGAGAAGCTATGAGTACTGCTGTTTATATCGTCAATGGGGTACAAATCAAAGGTAATACTGGTAAGACTCCTTTTGACTTATGGTTTGGTCATAAGCCTACTGTTAGATATTTCAAAATCTTTGAGAGTAAATGCTATATTAGAAGAGATGAAGATATAGGAAAGTTTGATGCTAGAAGTGATGAAGTAATATTTCTTGGTTATTCTACTAAGAGTAAGGCCTACCAGTGCTATAAAAAGAGATTGAAGAAAATGGTTGAAAGTGAAAATGTTAAGGTTGATGAAGACATTGCTAAACCATCCAGAACCTGTGGATATGATTCTAATGATCAAAATGATAGCACAAAGAAAATTCAAACTTCAAATCAAGTTCAGATCATTCTGGTGAATCAAGAGGATCAAGAATAAGGAGAGACTAGTGAAAGCACATAAGAGAGATCACAAGAGCCTAAAATTCAAGAAAATTCTAAGACTCCAAGGTATGTGAGATTAAATCATTCAAAAAATTAGATTATAGGAGATAAGAACAAAGGTGTCCAGACTAGGAGAAGAATTTCCAAAGAATACTAATTGATTTCAAAGACTGAGCCAAGTAATGTCAATGAAGCCTGCAAAGATGAACATTGGACTGAAGCGATGAAAGAAGAACTACAACAAATTGAGAGGAATAATACATGGATTCTTGTTCCTAGAAGTAAAGAAAAAAATGTAATTGGAACTAAATGAGTCTTTAGAAACAAACTGAATGAACAAGGTGAATTTATTAGAAACAAAGCAAGATTGGTGTGTAAAGGATACTCTCAGATGGAGGGAATTGAATTTGAAGAAAATTTTGTTCCTATTGCTAGAATTGAAGCGGTGAGATTGTTTCTTGCTTATGCTTCTTACAAAAATTACAAACTTTATCAGGTGGATGTCAAATCAACATTTCTAAATGAAAAATTAGAAGAAGAGGTGTATGTTGAGCAACATAATGGATTTCAATTGATTGATCAGGAAGACATGGTTTGTTGGTTGAAGAAAGCATTGTATGGACTCAAGCAAGCCCCTAGAGCTTGGTATGCCAGATTGGATAAGTATTTTCTAAAGCTTGGATTTAATAAAGGTACTACTGATAGTAATCTATATTTCAAGATTGATAATGATAAATATTTGTTTGTGGTAGTCTTTATTGATGATATCATTTTTGGAGGAGATGATGGTTTGTGCAAGAAGTTTTCTAATGAGATGTAGAATGAGTTTGAGATGTCAATGATTGGAGAGTTGAAATTATTTTTGGGATTGAAAATTACCCAGTTAGATAAAGGGATCTTTATATCTTAGTCCAACTATGTGAGAGAACTGCTAAAGAAGTTTGGTATGGAAGATTCAAATCCAGTCAGTACACCCATGGTGACTGGATGTAAGTTAACACAAGATGATGATTCTCTGAAGGTAAATTAGACTAGATATAGATCAATGATTGGTGGATTGCTTTTTTTGACTCAAACTAGACTAGTTATCATGAATGATGTATGCATTGTTGCAATATTTCAAGCTTATCCTAAGGAATCTCATGTGACTTCTGTGAAGAGAATTTTTAGATACTTGAAAGGAATAGTTGATTTCGGCCTATGGTATCCTAAAGATGATGATCTTACTTTAAGTGCCTTTACTGATGTTGATTGGGTAGGAGACGTGAATGACATGTAGAGTACTAGTGGTGGTGCATTTTTCTTGGGAAAGAAGCTAATTTTATGGTTAAGTAAAAAGAAGAATGCTATTTCTTTGTCTACTATAGAGGAAAAATATATTGCTACTGCTAAAAATTGTACTCAAGTATTATGGATGAAGCAGATGTTGAAAGATATCAGAGTTGTGTATGATGAACCTCTTTCCATATTCTGTGATAACTCAAGTGCTATAAACATTTCTAAGAATCCAGTGCTTCATTCAAAGACCAAGCATATATCTATCAAGTACCACTTTTTGAGAGACAAAGTGAGTGATAAGGAAGTCAGACTAGAGTATGTGCCTACTAAGGAACAAATTGTAGACATCTTTACTAAGCCTTTGCCTAAGGATACTTTTGAGTATCTCAGAGGGAATTTAGGGGTGATTACTCCTCCTTATCAAAACTAAGATGCAAGACATTGCATCAGTCCTTGCACTTCATAGTCACATCTTGATTCAAATTGATGTTGTGGTGGCTGCTACTTAGGGTGAGTAGTCAGATGATTCAGATATGTGGTTCATAGCTTGTGTACATTTTCCATTGATGTCAAAGGGGGAGAAGAACAATGTGAAAAACTTTGGAAAAACTAAGGGGGAGAAGAGCAATGTGAAAAACTGGAAAGTTATGAGAAAAGAGTAAGAACCTAAGGGGGAGTAAGTGTTGGAGTTAGTTGTGTTGATGGTGTTTTTCACATCATGTGTTTCCATTAATGCTAAAGGGGGAGATTGTTGGATGTTGTGGTTATATTTATTATATGTGGTTGTCATTGATGTCAACACTATTAGAATTAATGTCTTTAAGACTGCATATGTCGAGGATATTGAGAAAATTATAATAAAATATGTTATAGGTTATTTGTCAAGCAGTAAAGCTCAGTGTGTTGGAAAGTTTAGTATGTTGATAGTGAGGAGATGCAGATAAAAGGGTTTGTTTTCAAGACTATCTAGTTTCTACTCTGTAATTTTCAAAGGTGTGCATGAATATTTAAGCAAGTTATGAGTTTTTGTGTTCCGACAGTTATTCTGCTATTGTAATTGGTGTTCATGGAAGAAGATAATGTGATTATGGTAATATGAGTTGTTGCGTATGTTCCTATGATTTTTGTGGATGTTTCTAGAACATGTTCTATTTGTGTTTCACGTTCATATTGATTGTTGTGCTTGCGATGTGAGATTTTCTCCTGCTTGTTCATATTTTTCATGTTCATGGCCGATAGGGTGATTGTAGCGTGTTGTGGATCTTCAAGGAAGAATATTTGAAAGTGTTTTGTATTTGAGGACATTGTTTTGGGTCTCTACTATGTTGTGGCCAACCTTGGTTGATTTGAATTAATAATATTTATTGTTTTGGGTTGATAATTTGCATTCATTCTATTATTTTATTGAAGTCGACATGAAGTGATGTAATTTATTGTTGCGGATACATATAAGTGATTTTTATTCATTTGAAAATACATAAGTGTGAGATGTGTGAGTGCTATGAGTGAATAAGGTTCAGATCATTCGAAAGAAGAACAATGTGTGAAGAAGAGTGAATAAGTGTTCATGTGATTAATCAGAACTATACTCAGGCATTAATAGATGCTACTTTCCCAGTTCAAATTCTTCAGATGGATTTAATCTGAATGTTTTCTGTAAGATGAGTCATCCTTTGTATTTGAGCAATGAGCTCTAGGCAGTGTGCCTGAATGCATTTGCATTCCTCATTTATTCTTCTTATACTTTTAATAGTTTATAACTTGTGGATTAACCTCCATTGTGGTTTTTCCCCTAATAGGGTTTCCACACAAAAATCTTGGTGTCATGTGTGTTTTTGATGTGTTGCTGATTTATGGTTATTAATTAGATCTAAGAATAAGGGTTAATAAGTTTAATAAGTCTAAAATTTTGTGACAACTGATTCACCCCCTCTCTCAGTTGTCTGCCCTTGTGTTTCCAACATGAGGATCACCATGAAGACTGGCTTTTATATCTTGAACATGTTTGAAGATGGTTGTTCAATGCAACTTTACAAGAAGGCTTGATACTATGAAGACAAATATGAAAATTTGGCTATGTCAAAATATGTAATATAGTGTACAAAACATCTGGTAATCGGGTTTGCATTGGTTCACTATGTATAATCTCACCTTGTGTATTTTGTATCATTTTGTTGGATGTTAGAAGAGTCTAAATCTAGAGTTTTGTATTGTTTTTGGGTTATGTTGCTGAAGTTATGAATGAAAAAAGTTTTGGTTTGTTATTTACAGTGCTACTAATACAATATGTATGTTTTGAAGGATCTACATCTCTTTGTAGATTGGTATCTGGATTTGCAGATTTGTGGAGATTTTGATAGGTTTCAGTAGTACCTATATTCCATGTGGCATGAAGTTTTGAGGTCCGCACATTTGTTTGAGGTTGAACAGTTGATGAATTTTGATGTTAGGCCATTACTAGTGTCGACCTAATCAGTTTTGGGTATTGTTGAGTTTTGAGAAGTGTTGATCCATAATGTGGGAGGTATTATAGGTCCAAGCAGACCTATTTGGAATTTTTATAAGTTTTGAATCATGGCACAAAATATGTATATGTGTATGATGAGATGAAAAGGTATATTTTGTATAATACATCTAATTAGGCTGACCTAATTGATGTTGTAGGTGTTTGTGGATGAAGCGGATATATATGTAAGATCATTTTCAGTGTTTTTTATATAGAGATGAAATGAAATATGTAGATGATGCAAATTGTGCAAATGTGATGCCAATGTAGAGCATAATAGAGTGATAGTGTAGATTAGTATGAAGTGTGTAAAGTAAGTATATTAAGCTTCAATGGAATTATATTCCAGCATGTTATAGATGCAATTATAATAGTTCAAATCTTGGCTATGAGCCACCACTCTCTTCTATCTTTTCTTCTTTCTATAGGAAGTGAGTCCACTAGGATAGTGAGTCCATCTGCAGTGAGAAATTATATAATATCTTATATTGGTTATAATATATTGTGAGCTAATCCTCACCGTGGTTTTTCCCATTTTTGGGTTTTCCATGCAAAAATATGGTGCTCTTTGTTATGTAATGTTGATGGTTGTTTTCATGCTTTTCTTTCTATTTCAAATTAAATATGCTGTGTGGATTGAATGTTTAAATGTTTAAGTGGTTTTAAATAATAATGATTCACCCCCTCCTAGTATTCTAGGTGTTCAACAAGGTGGACGGGTTTTGTTTTTTTGGGATTAGTAATATAAACGTATTATTCAATTCCTTTAAGATATTTCCATTTCTCCTTGATTCCTCTAATGATAAAAAAAATAATTCCCCATGAACTCCCAACCTTTTTGAAAGAAAATGGGTGTAAACCCATCTGGACTAGGAGATTTTTCTAGCAGCATGGAGAAAACCACCTCTTTCACTTATTCTAATGTAAAATGTTTTATTAAGCGTCATTTTCTTCCTCAAAGATTAGGGAAGGAGAATGCTGAATGAAATAATCCACATTAGTGTTTCTTGCTTGGGAAAATTGGTGATCTGGTGCACTTAGTAAGTTTGAGAAGAAACAAACTACTTATTTACTAATTTGTTTCTTTTCCTTCAAAATGTTGCCTAAGGGAGAGTTGATGTTGAAGATGGTGTTTTTTTTGTTGTATTATTTTAGATGATATATGAAAATTTTTAGTGTTTTTGTCCCCTTCTTTGAGCTAGAGTTCTCTAGATTTCTATCTCCAATATATCTCTTCTCTTGTTAGAATCTCTTCTAGTTCCAACTATAATTTCTTATGCAAGTTGAAAGAGGAATGATTCATTCCTCTTCTTATTACTTGATCATTGATCTCATCAACTTGGGCCTAGAGTGATATATTTTGCAAGAAGATGTTTTTGAAATGTTGCTCATTCCAATCTTTGATTTTTAATTTTATATAGATTAGCTTTTTTGATAATTGGAGCATTTTGGAGGCAATAATAAAAGGTACATTTTCATACTAGTAATTGAGTTGGGGTAGGAAGAGGGGATCCTTGAACCACATTTCTTAGAACTTGAAAGATGATTTTGGGTGAGGTATTTGTGAAGCTAGTGCTAGTTGTATGGGGAAGTGATCTAAACCCGAGAATGAAAGGATAGACAATTCAAAAGGAGCTATAAAACTGTAGACCAATCTACATAGATAAGAAATATATCCAATCATTCTATAATTAAGAAAAAAAATTGCACCTTTTTGTCCAAGTAAATTCTCATTTTTGGGGAGGACAGTCTAGTAGATCATTTATTGTTATGAAATCTTTGAAATCTTTGACAACCTTTGGGGGTGATTATGCCTCAATTTTTTTCATTATGGTACATGTCTGCATTGAAATCCCCCCAAAAGTACTTTCTCCTCTTTTAAGTTTGTTAGGGCTAGGGATAAGGCATCTTAGACGAATTTTATCCCAACTATTGATGTGGGCGCATAAAAATTAAAAATCTAGAAGCATAAGTCAAAGGATGTTATCTTCATGAGAATCCAATGTTGCATTGAGAAGACTAGTTCTACATGTGTATTTCTATCATTCCATAACATTGTTTTCCCCCTTGATGCACCTTATGGTGGAGAATGTAGAAATTGCCACTTTTTATATTTAGTGAAGACTTCTTGTGCTTGATCATTAGTAAAATTTGTTTCTTGGAGCATAATGATGTTTCCTTCATGAGAGTTGAGCTGATACTTGATCAAGAATCTTTTTTAGGGGCATTCAGGCCCCTAACATTCCAATATAGGACCCTCATTTCTCTCAAGGAGAAAAGCAAGCCCTCCTTGATCTAATGTTTTTATCCAATATATTTTGGATACCAATGACTATTTTATCCCAAGTTTTGTTGCTTTTGGGGGGTCTACCTCTAGTTGGGGGTTTTGCAATTGGAGTATGAGATAATGTTCTCTCTATTTGTGTGATAGAGAGGGATTAAGAAAAATAATATTCTATATTCTTAGTTGCTTCTTCCTTTGCTAGCTAGTCAAATAATTTTGATCCTTCTTGAACCATGAGGTGGTTTACCATTTCTTCCAATGTAAGAACAATCATATTAACTCTTGATATTGCTAATGAAAGAACAATCATATTAAATTAAAGAGAAAAATTATCCCAATACATAAAGGTATGATTCAAAATTGATTATGATAATAATACTCAATGCATGATTATATGCCAAATAATTATATTGAAAGTATGAAACTTAAATAGATATTTATATACATTTAATCAAATAGAACACTTGATGAATAACTATATGCAAAGAAAATACACATGCCCTATGATACATGCAATTTTTTGTGAATTCTAATAATCATGGTACTTTAGCCTCCTATCTCTAATCTATCACTCTATCTTAGATGATGCTCTTCATATTTGAACAAGAGGAGGAATATATCTTTGCATCCACTTCATAGTCATGACACAATAGTTAGTCCAAAACATTACTTAAGTCATAATAACTAATTAGTAATAATTTATACAATGTCATGTAATTAATATAGTAATCAATACATTATTAAATTATCTTTAAGGATAAAAGCACATAGTCAATATGATGTAATCAATTTCAAGAAGTATAGAATATACATAACAAGGAAAATATTCACAAGGGCAATCTATGTGATTTCTCTTACAACAAAGGAAAAAAAAATATCCATGCATATAAGGAGCTAATTAATTACTCAAGAAGTTTCATATAAGTAATGAAACCAAAATGGGCTATGACATCATTGCCCCTAGTTAAAATTCATCAACTTAATAGCTTATTTCACCTTGAATATAACATTTTATTTTAAAAGTATCATATAAGAAAACATGTTTTAAGAAAATAAATGAGGAAATGCTCTATTATTATTTTTTGTCCCACCAAGTGGTATTGTCCTTAATTTAATAGTCACATAGGACCTTGTATTGAGTTATTTCCCTATTATACAAGAATATCTTGAAAAAAATGATTTTTTTGAGAGGATCTATTATTACCACTCATGGGTCTATGACCTATATGAAATTTTAATTAAGGATTTGATAAAATTAAAATTTTTCTCCAAATATGATAAATGAAAAATAGTATGCAAATGAGTAAGATAAGATGGTAAGGTAAGCATGTAGGTTACTGGGTTAATGAATTCCAACATTTCAAAAGATCCTATATATTTGAGGGCTAATTTCACTAATTTACCAAACATTTTGGAACTCTTATGTGATTTAGCCATGAAAACAAATTTTCTCCAACAATTTTTTTCTTATTCTTTTCAAGTTGGCATAACTTTTTTTTCTATTGCTAGCTTCATCCAACCTCTACCTAATCAATTTAAGTTTCTCTTCCATTTCTACAAGTATTTTTGGCCCAACAAACACTATGTCTTCTAATTTGTCCAATTAATACATGTTTTACATTTTTTTATCTCACAATGCTTTAAAATGATTCATTTAATTATAAAATTATATGAATTGTTATAGGTGAACTTGAATAAAGGAATATAATATTTAAACATGTACTACTAATCCACACAATACATTTAAAACAAATATTCTAATACTTGAGTCACCCTATTAGTTTGGTCATTGATCTTAATATGATGCACTAAAATAATGTTCAACTAAGCTCCCAACATTAAAATAAGATTTTCCAAGACCTCAAAGTCATCCATACATCTCTATATGAGATAAATTTCTTTGTAACTCCACAAAGTTGAAAGATTTCTTGAATAAATCATTTTGTAAGAATTGACACATTGTTAACCAAGCTTCCTAGTATAAAGTGAGATTTTAATAAGTTTAACTAGTACCATGAGAATCATGTTGTGATGATTTATAGACCTTGCAAGACCCTAGAAAAAATAAATATTTATTACTTTTCATTTCCAATCTAACATATCATGAGGATAAATAAATCCTATTGAGTGCATGTGTTTAACCTTAACTTGCTAACACTCAAGACATCTAAAAAAATTAGATACATCATGCTTCATAAATTTATACAAATATTATAATTTTAAATCTACTAACAATTTAGTCACACTTAGATGTCCTAAGTAGAGTACATAATGAGATTCCCTCAACACTAAATTTTTTAGTTAACTCTAGTTTGGAACATACATTCTACCCTTAAACCTTAGAAATCTACTTGAGTCAAAATAAAACTTATCATACCTAAATTATCTAAATTATAATCAATAAGATATTTTCTGAATTTCTCATAATTTTATCTCCCATAAAGTTTCTCATAACCTATTCTTGAAAAGAACAAAAAAAACTATTACAAAAAATGTCATCTTTGAGCAAGATCATCAACTACTCTATTCTCATTACCTTTAATATAATTGATGTAGAAGTAATAATCTACTAAGAATTATAGCCACCTTTGTTGGCATGCATTAAGGTTTTGTTTGGTAAATATATACTTAAGTCATAAATTGTCATATCTAAGTTCAAATGGGTTTTCTATCAAATAATGGGTGTGTGCAAGAAGTTGAGTCCACTTTTTGGCCAAAAAGTGGAAGTGTTTTCCCCGATTTTCAGAATTTGTTAAAATTGACCTAAAAGCTTGAAGCACTTAAAGACTAAATCTTAAAAAAATTTAGTAATATGAAATGTATTACTCGGAGTCTAGTTTTCAAATGTGTAATTTATTGTAATACCTAGATGACACAAATTTATTTCAATAGGCATGTCTAAAAACCACTATTTAGAAGTCACTTTTTTTTCCCATACCATGCACATGTGCATCATCCATATTTTGACCTAAATAATTGTATTTTTTTGAATCCTTTTTGAAAATGATCTCTAACACATTAAAGAATGTTCATGATATTTTTTAATATATATTTTTTGGTTAATTCTTTATTGGTCGTAATTGTTGTTTTGAAAATCCCACGTGTATGTCACGCATAAGATGACCTATTTTTTTTTTCTTTTTTTCAATTGAAAAAAATGGTCTAAATATTGTTCACATACAATTTATTTAAAAAGAAATATTTTAATAAACTGTTATTAATATAATAAAAAACTTGATATTTCAGGTTTATGGACCAATTTCATCAAAAAATATTAAAAAAATAGAAAAAATAATCCAATTGGATTTTTTTTTACATATTTAGAATCTACACAATCTCATCTAAAATGGGTTTTAATATCATAGAATTCATCAGCCATATTGACATAGTAAGTTTTTCTCTCGATATTTGCATGACCTTGTAGTTGTAGGTCCAAGGCTAAGGGTTGGGTTACCATGCCTTTTCTAAGCCTAAATCAAAATGAGAAACATGGATTGTTATTTTCAAACCTTTTGGAATGAGTACCCACTTTAAAATGGGTACCTATTTTAAAGCTGAAAAATGACACTTCCACTAGAAGTGGACTCAACTTCTTGCACTTTCCCTAATATCTTCATATTTGTAATGCATGTACTATTCTTGCAAGCTCTAAATATTTTAATTCATATGGACATATTTTCCTAGATTCATATGTAATAGATTGACCCTCTTGCATTAGCACAACTCTAGAGCCTTCACCTGATGCATTTGTAATCACAAAAAAATGGATTTTAAGATTATGAATCCTATGAATAGGTGCCAAATTTAACATATTTTTCAAGATTTGAAAGGCCTTTTAACATTATTTTGTCTATTAAAATTATTTATATCTCGTTTGAAAATAATTAATATATCTTGATATATTTTTTAAATTCAAAATAAACTTTATGTAGTAGCTTATTAACCACATAAAACTACACACTTCATGAACATTTTTAAGTTATGACCATTCCATTATAGCTTTGGGTTCACTAAAATCCCTTCTATAGAAATGCTATTCAACCCAAGTATTGTACTTCTTTAAGAAAGAATGTACAATTTGAAAACTTTTCATAAATCATATGCTCCCTTAAAACACTATAAGACTAATATTAAGTGGTGCAAGTGCTCTCTTTCATTCCTAGAATATATCAAAATAATAATATAGAAAAATAAGTATAAATTTATCTCAAATATCTAAAGAAACTATTCATTAAATTCATGAATGAAGAAAGTTTATTTATTAACCCAAATGGTAACACTATAAACTTGTAATGCCTATTTATTGTTCTAAAGGTTTTTTTAGGAATATCGTCATCCTTGAATCTTAATGATGGTACCTTACCCTTAAATATATCTGTGAGAATATTAATATCTCATTTATTTAATCAAAGATACCATTAATGAAAAGTATTGGATACTTGTTCCTTACCATTTCTTTACTATGCATTTGATGACCAATTCACACTCTCTACATTCCATCCTTTTTAATAAAATTTATTGGTGATCCCGAAGGAGATATGCTTAGTTAAATCAACTCCTTTGAAACAAACTCCTATAATTGATATTTTAATTCAACCAGATCTATTGTTATAATTTTATATGGTTTATGTATCAAGGTTATGATCTTGGAATTACATCTACAAAAAAATAAAACTCTCTACAAGGAGGTAGCACAAGTAGCTCCTTAGAAAATATATCTTGAAAATTAGAAATAAAAGGGTATTTTTGGATTGGAGATTCTTTCAAATCATCTAACTAGTCTATCTTGATAGCATACATAAAAGTAAAATTGTTTCAAACAAATGATCTTTGTAAGGTCAACCTTTGTGTGACTATTAATATTCTACTAGTCCTTGGCATGTGTTCTATTATGGATTAAATAATTTAGATTTATGGTGCAATTTAATTGCTTTGTTTGTTTCATCAATCACATTGGTGAATCATATGGATTAATTCCTCTCTTTGAGCTTATGTAGCAAACACAATTATTATTGTTAAGTAAACTTTGCATAATTCTCTTATAAATTGTTTATCTAGGAGGTTATTAGTTCTTATACTTTATTACATGTTTTGAATTCTAATGATGCTAATGAACGCTATGAATAATTCTAAGGACTACAAATCATTTAAATTTGGAATAAATAATTGAAGTAGACTATTTATATTATTAGTATGGAATTGTGATTGTTTGACTTAGTTTAGGACTAGGGGTGATTCCTTGTGATTGGATTATTTTCAAGAAATAGGATATAATGAATCAATTTAGTTGAGTAAAAGATAAGGACCTATGTGGTATTAAATTTTAGTTCAATAAATGTACTAATGATTTTAATGTCCTTGATGGAGATACTACCTATGTTAGGTATTGGAGGTCTTCAAGATTTTTCAAAACAATTGAAAAAAATTGTTACCAGTCATATGTGGATGCAAGTAAAGGTAATGCTAATTGAACTTGAGATAAAATTAAAGTAAGTATAGGTGGTAAGTTATATATGTAATATATGTTAAATCATTCTTGATAATAAGAAAATTGTTGAGGACAAAATTAGGAAAGGTTAAACCCAATGTTTATAAATTTATTTCCTTTAATGATGAGTTTGAATTGATTATATGAATTTATTTCATCAATTAAATTATTAAATTGATCTTAATGAGATTAGTGAAATTGTGTGATTATTGATGATGCATAATGATGTGCATATTGGATATATCTATTAATGTTGGGGTTGTTATGTAGGAAATAAGTGACAATGGGGGTAAGGGAGAGGCATCAAAATCCTATTAGGATACTTAACTCATTGAAGTTGAAGGTTGTGCTTGATGTTCTAAGGGAAGAGTTAATGTGATATTTTTATTTATTTTCTAAGTTGTCTTTTAATATTTTTGGGTTAGTGTTTTGATTATAAGGGAAAAATAGGTTTTGAAGGGACTCAAAACCCTTTACAACAAAAAAATGAAAAGCTACTCAAAGATAAAAACATTGAACCATTAGCAGCAACCAACAACAAAGCAACAACCAAAAAATAGAAACCCAACAATAGAAAAATAGTAACATAAAACAAAACATAGAATGAGACACCATTTCATGTTCTTTAAGGTGTTAGCCACCTCAACCTCCTGGATACGATGTAGTTCGACCATGTCCATCAATTCTTTCTTCTTCTCTTAAAAGGTTTTCCTCAAGTTACCCCTTCCTCTTGTACATGGGCCTTTTGCCTCATCTTTTCTGACCTTCTTCCACTTCCCCTTTGAAAACTGGTCCTTCTCCATCAAATCTGCAAAGTAAAGTTGATCTTCCCTTAATTGAATTATTTTGTGAAAAAGGACCTCCAAAGACTCAACATTGTTCTTGACCAAATTGTGGCTAACTTGCAAAATATTCTTGATGTTTGCATTAGTTTCATTAAACTTTTCCTCCATATCAGAGAGGCACTACTCACACAAGGTTTTAAAATCCATAAAGGAGCACTCTAAGTCCACAATTATTTCAATCAAAATATCCAAGGAAGAACCCTTTTACATGTTTTGCATATTCTCTTTTAGACCCCTGATCTTGATATTCACCCTATTAAATTCCTACAATGTGCACTTGGCTAGCTTAAATGTGCATGTGGCCCCCGAATGGGCCATATCCAAAAGCTCAAACATTGAAGTATTTTTTCATCATTTAGGTATGAGAAATCCTTAGAGAGAGGATTCACCTTAAGTGGCTCTAGCTTTCCAAGATTAACCCCCTCATCATCATGCATAGACTTCCCACCAAAAAGCTCCACACTCGGCGACTATTGAACATGGGAGTCATTGATTTCAATAGCAATATCCACAATATCTTCTCCTTACCTTGGTCCTTGGTACCCTTCAAATCACCTTTCACAACCTATTTTTTCAGCTTTGCATTTTTCTTGGATGTCCTTCATGGAATTTCCTTGGCTTCCTTATCCCCAACATTATCAGGCATGCCCTTCTCCTTACAACCATCCGCAATAGAATCCTGACCATTAAACTCATCATTTCCTTTAGACTAAGAGTCACAATAAATGACATCAATATCATTGCTAGCAGAATGTGAGTCTGACTCCTGTAAAACAATCTTCTTAGCAACACATTTCCCCTTGTTTCTCTTCTTAGAAGGGGCCACCACAGGGGATGAAGAACCATCCTAATCCTCTTCGTTCCATTCCTTCTCACTAGCAACATTGGTATATGAGCCAGTCGAGAGGGATTCATCACTGATAGCCTTCTCCTTACCTTTAATCATCTTGGAAAGGATATGGGCTCTCATATGCTCCATAATGAGCAGTATGAGACCCTCATAAAGAATATGAGCCCACCTATTTTTTAGATGAGCATACACCGACACTTCCAATGAAGAGAAAAAAAAGAAAGGGAATGAGATATATAACCTATGTCTGAAATGATTCAACAAAGTGAAATGGTGTCCTATAATTCTTCAAAGAAGTCTGTTCGTAACCCCATGAAGGCATCTTAATCAGCTTCTTTCATCCATCATCTTTGAAGAACTAGTCCATGGAATCTTAGTCTAGGGATAGTGTTATTTTATTTATTTATTCGATATTTTATTTAAAAAACCATTTGTTATGAATAAGAGTTCATTTAATCTCTTATTAAATAGGGGTGTATGTTGCAATTGGTTTAGAAGCGCCTTAAAATGTTAAAGTTTGCTTTATATTAGTATTTTAAAAAGCCTTAGATACACAACTAAGGGTTAAGAATTTTTTGGAGGTCATAACTTATCTAATAAATGACTTTTGACCTTTTTCTTTTTATCCTTTTATGATTGTGATGAAAATGGAGTTTAGGGTTATGTTTAGTTTATTTAATTATTATTCTTTTGATGGGAATAAAAGTCTTATATGGTTAGAACTCTCTCACTTTTTTCTGGTTTTATTTTTATTTATTTTTCTTTTTTCTTTTGGGAGGCTTGAGAAAAGAGAGCTTGGGGGAAGAGCTTGGAAGGAAGAAGAAGATGAATAAATAAGAAAAAAAATGATCAAGAAGAAATGATAAGTCCTCCTTATGCCTAATATGTTATGGATAGATAGTTGATTTTTTTCTTGTTTGAAGTTCTTGATGGAAATAACTACTAGCATACATATATTAAATATTAATATATAAAATACGTCGAGTTATCATTATCAAGGTGCCTATTTCACTGAGAAAAAATGATGAAAATAGGTGCCACGAGAAGGATAACTCTCGACGTATTTAATATATATATGCTAGTATTATATTCATTGATAATATTTTTTATGATTTATTAATAAATTAGGCATTTTAATATATTTTATAATTGTAATATATGATTTATGGCTTGGGTTTGGGTTAGGGTTAGAGATATAATTAGGGTTATGATTAGGGTTAGGGTTAGTATTAGGGAAATTTTTATAATTAGAGATAAAATTAGGGTTGGGATTAGGGTCAGGGTTAGGGTTTAGGTTATGATTAGAGATACAATTAGGATTAGAGTTACAATTATGATTAATTTTAGGGTGAGTTAGGATTAGGTTTAGGATTAAGATAAGGGTTATGATTAGGGTTATGATTAGATATAGAATAAGGGTTAGAATAACCTTAGAGCCAATCAAAATAAATATACTACCTTTAACCCAAGCTATAACCTTCATTTTAACTCTATCCCTAATCATAACTATAACCTCAAGCTTTATTATAGAACCCTCATTATAATGAAATTAATAAACCTAACCCTAATTGTAACTATAAGATTTATCCTAGAACCCTAAACCTAATTGTAATTAAACCTTAATTTAATTATAACCCTAATAGATTCGTAACCCTGATGCTAACAATATCCATAATTGAACCCTATATGTAACCCTAATTAATATTATCCATTTTTGGAACTCTAACCTTAATCATAATGCTAATTATACCTTATCCTTAATTGAACCCTATCCATAATTAAACCATAATCCTAATTGAATAAATAAGAAAAAATAATGAGCAAGAAGAAATGATAAGTCCTTCTTATCCCTAATATGCTATGGATAAATAGTTGATTTTTTGCTTGTTTGAAGTTCTTGATGGAAATAACTATGAATCTATTTTAGTTTCATGAAATAGAAAGCTTCAATCTTTAGAGGCTTGTGGGTGAGTCAATGTATAGTGGGTCTTTGAAAAATATTTTATATGGGGTGTTATGTGAATTTGTTCTCAAAACTTATTGTTTATTTTGGGTTGTTGTTGATGTATGAATCTTGGGTTTTGGTGTTTCTCCCTACTCAATGCTTGGCTAGAGCCATGTAATGGCTTGATGATGCCATATTTAGCTGGGTTGTGAGTTTGTCTCCTCTCAAAGGAAAATTTTCATTTTTTTCTTCTTGTTGAAAACTTGGAGAGGGCTAATGGTTGTATCATCCCATTGGTGATTACTATTCTTGAAGACTAGTTGTCTTGTAAAATCATAGCCAGGGTTTAGTTTCTTGGTGACCCCTACTTGGTTGTTGAAGAAAAGAATTTTCTAATAGATTTAAATTTTATAATAAAATTAAATGTAACCATTTTTGGCATTTTATTGTGAAAATGCATGTTGAACCATATTATTTAAAGTTGGTGTTGAGATTCTCTCATTGTAGTTGAATAAAATGAATATAGCTTCATTTCAATAAATTTTCTCATGATAAATAAATAAATAGAATATACTTGAATAAACTCTGCAAAAATAAGAAAGTAAATATCCATAGGTTAATTTTCATGTATATACTAAAACTAATATGTAATTTGTAGATGTATTACATAAATATCACCAATTTATGTTTTATATTTTATGTAAATATATTTGTATTTATATATGGGACTAGTTTTTAAACATATATATTTAAATATAATATAAAATAACTCAGGGACATCATAAAGTACAAATATATTTTTATTTTTACACCTTATTAGGTATACCTCAAAATATGTTACAAATATATATATATATATAATTATTTACAAAAAAAAGAAAAAGTCAATAAACATTTTTTTAAAATGTGAATGAGGGGTCGAGGGGGTGGGAGGAAGGTAGGGACTCGACCCCATCCCCAAGCCCTATCCATAACACTTGGGGAGTGGGGAGGTTCTGCCCCACCCCGCGCCTCCTTTAATGGAAAGGGTGTGGCCCATGCTATGACCTCTATATAGAAGCATGACCACCACTCTGAGGCCAAATTCCACTCCATCTATTTTTTTAATTTTATTTTTTAAAATAAAATCATGATAATAAAATAACATTTGTATATAGTTATAAAGATTAAAAAATATAGTAAATTTCTACAGTGCTAAACTTGCATCTTACAACCTGCCCATCAAGCTACAAACATTATTGCTCCTCCTCACATGAATTTGTTCACCACATATATTCTAAATATACTATGTATTATCAAGATAACATAGGGGATTATATATTCAAAAGAGTGCACACAATAATATAAAATAATATATATATTGTGAGCTATAGATAATATTTATGCATACCCTAAGGCGTGAGGTAAGAGCTTATTGTTAGTCCCTGCCAATCTATAGGTGAAGACTAATGTTTTCCCTATACTTTTTTCCCCTATTAACTAATTTGTTGGAACAATGTTAGAAATTTATCCTAAAGTCTGCTGGAATTTCATTATTAAAGTGGACTTTCTTATGATTTTTATAATATTTTGATTGGAAATTCAAATTTTTGCTAATGATTTTTTGTTTTGTATTAATAAATTGTTCTTGGCACCAATCAAAGATGAACAAGAGAAATTTTTTCATGGATTTCTAATGTTTTTAGGTTGTGGATGTGCCTTCACCATGAGGGTTCTGGTGAGCAAGTGTTATTCATGAAAGTAGTTGAGGTGGCTTGTTCTAAGGGAAGCAACAAATAAGCAGATTCTTTAAGCACTGATTTTGGTTTGGGTTGAAGTGGTTGAAGTGCTATGCATTCATGATTTTCTAATATTTTCAAGCTATTGCTAAAATCCTAAAATAGGTGCTTTCAAACAAGCCATGTGTTGTGCCTATAGCACACATGCCCCATTCAGAATGGGGACCCTCTATCTTTTTCCCTATCGGATCATTTTGTTGCCACCTCATTTTGCATGCCCTCATCTTGGTGTCTGTAATGGTCAATTTTTCTCTCAATTCTCATCTTAGGTTGACCATGTATTTCCACTCAAAATTTGCCTGAGTCCTGAGGCTTCCTTAACAAAAACCTTTTGCTGGCGTCCGTGGAGCCTCTCAGGCCGGACTAACGGTATTCCCCTCTTGGGTTTCCTTGTCTGTTTTTCCTTTTCTAGATGGCTTTCAGTCTATGCCTCCCCAGCTTCCAAACCTCGACTTCATGATTTATGTCTGGTGACTTGTATGAAAACTGGCATTCCACCGTGCCCTCCAGGCCAAACCCTCTGGGTTTTGCTGCCTGGGTTTCCTTCTGGTCTTTTCCATTTTGGACAACCATTGACCAACGTCCTTCCGCCCTCCAGACCTCGACGCCTGCTTGGCCATTGGATTCCCACTTGGTGAGTTTTTGGATGACATTTCCCTCACGTCACTCTGGACCTCGGGCTCCGGACTTCCCGTCGCCGTCCTTAATTTGAATCCACCAACCGTCCTTTCGACCGTCGTACCTACATTTACTAGGGACATTAATTAAAATTAGGGGTATAAATATTGGGCCCGACATGTCCTTTTCACATGTGAGGAACTCTAGAGAAGTGCAGTACCATCACCCCTTTCAAGCCTGAGCCATCCCTTCGCCATTCTTTGAGGATCCAACATCACCGTTCATTAGGTCTGTGAGGCATGTTTGCTGTCTGACAACCTACTTTATCTTTTCATGATTTAATGTTTAAATGATGGACAAGAAGGGAAGCATTTGTGTGAATTTGATAGAGGGAACACCCTGCCACAAAACCCACATGCTAAAATTTCCAAAACATCCCTCCCAAACTTAGAAAATCAAAATCAGAACCTAGTCTTCCCATCGTTGTTCTTCAAACTAAGAAAATGCGCCCTCCAGGCCTAAGACCTTCGACTGTCATGGGCATTCAAACTTTAGACTTAACAATTTTTTTACCTCAAACAGTGAAACGTCCAGCGAGTTCTGGTATCCGAGACTCTACATTTGAATTGCTGCTTCACCTTCACTATTTCAAGCAGCGTTCTTGCCTTGCCCATCTGGGTCTCAGACCTTGGCTTGTCATTTGATGTGAGATGTTCAACAAAAGATTCCACCTCCAAGAAACCCTCGGGCCCCGATTTGCGAAATTTCACACTCGGGCCGCCGCTGCCATGCTGCTGTTTCAAATGCCTGTCGGGTGACAGCCTTTCGGCTCTCGGGTCTCGAGTGCTTCCTAGTAAAATTTATTTTGGTGAAAATATTTAAGTCCTTGCCTCCGTCGGACCCCGCCCACCGGGCTTCCACCATCAGATTTTCGCACTGTCTCGGTCATCTTGAACAACAAATACAAAGCGTCCTTCCAGACCCCAGACCCCGACATCCCATTTTCCAGTAGGTTTTAATAGATGAATTCATAGTGAAAAATCTCTTCTTGGGTCCATTCTACCAAGTGGTGAGTATTGAACTTCCATCCCCACTTCACCATTTCTTACGACTATCATGCAACAACCTCCCGATCCTTGCGACCCGAGCTCTTGAATGACTAAAATTCCTAAGGTATGGTTTCACGACCTTTGGCATCCTGGGTTCCAGACTTCGAAACTCTAGAATTTCGTATCTGCAAGGCTATTTCAAACAACTAACACTTGATAACCTTCCTTTGGTTTGACCTCAGACACTCTAATGGTGACCTAAATGACCTCCAATCTGAAAAAAAATGATGGCCCACATGCTAAAATGTGATCACCTTCCCCACAGACCCTTCATTATCCAAATCCATGGTTGAGAGAAGTCATCCAAGTCTTCCCGCTCTATTCACCCTTGAGAACAACATTCTGATAGGGGAAGTCTTGCCTCTGGGCCCCGGGTCATCCATTTTACTTCCAGAGAACCTTCAATGACAAATTCAGCTAAGTGTTAGACATTTGAATGATATATTATTTGATCTAACCTTGTTTTGCAGGGATTTGGCTAGCCGTTTATGTCACCATTCTAAGATTGTACTTAACTTTGGCCTTTGTGTGTAGGATATATGGAATCAGGTGTAGAGACCTCGGGGGTAGCCAAAGACAAAGGAAAGAGAACTACCAAAGCTCCTCGAGGAAAAGAGGATAAAGACCAGATGAAGTACCAATTCTAGGGAATGCCATTGCACTCCAAGGTCACAACCAAGTCAAAGGACATCACTAATACGAATATTGGGCATGTCGACATTGATGAATTCATACAAAGGGTTAGAGTAAGCCCCAAAAAAGATAATGCAAGAATTATCAGAAGCAGTGGAATAAACAAGGCTATGGGTTTCCCTCTTGCCTTGATTGCCCTTGAGCTGGTAATGGCCTGCAGAGAGGCATATCAACCAGAAACAAGGACTATTGTCAATAGGGATGGAAACATCCTAGCCGACATGTCACCATCAAGAATAAAAAAAACTTTCCACATTCTTGTCTTTGGAAAGATGGAGCTGCCTACTATCTGGGAATGCAAAGAAATGTGTGATGAAGACCCCATAAGATGCAAGAAGCTCATAAACCAGTATTGGCTAAAGGATAGATGGGGCAGTGCTACAAAGGTTCCCCAATAAATCTTTTGTAGCCACTTCTTTGAGGATTATCATGATTTGGTCACTTTGCTAAGAAGAGTAATGGGCCTGCCCATTGCAACCCATTTTCAGGAATGGATGGTGTACTTAGTTGAGCACATTCTTTGTGGGAAGGACACCACGTTCTACTGGGGAAGAATAATCAGTGACTACTTTCATGATCAATTCATGAGCGTAAAGAAAAATTCCAAGTTCTACATGACCTCTTACTTGGTATACTCATTGGCTGATAGGAGGCATTATAATGGGTTATTTAGAATTCCAAATGAGGTGCCTGGTAGAGAACTCAAAGCTTTCGACAAGTAACCTCAGCTACAGTTCAAGAACTTCAAAAGGGATTATTGTAGAGTAAACGATGCATTCATTGCTTACATCATTAGGTTGCTCGGGGGATATTTTGAGAGAAGGGTCTCCCATAGTGCTTGAGTTTTTCTAAAAAAATATGCCTTCTTGTTTATCCAGTACCCCAAGTTCACATACATCTGCACCCAGTGCTTCTTAGAAAATCTAAACAAGTTGCCTCGGTACCCTAATGAATGGATTATATTGTTGGAGCTCTCTTGGTAGCTACGTAACATTCACACCCTTTTGAGTAGCAAGCATCTAGCAGGGATCCCTTATCCCCTTACACTCGGCTAGGGGATGTATGAGCTTTATACTTCCCAATGCACCAACAATTTAGAGAAATAATTGGCAGAATATCACTTCAAATCTCACATGGCCAAGCCACGAATGGACCTATACGGTCATGCCAAAAAAGCAATTGGACATGAGTATGCCCACCTCCACAACATTGAAGATTTCTGGTTCAATTGCAAGGATGACTTGGAAGTGCAGCTAAGGCACTATATGCGGATGACCACATACTTTGTGAAGAAAGTGAATTTATTTCTGGTGCTCGATCAACTTGAAGAGGATGAGAGCACCTTGATCGACCCCAGGTACAATAGCATTGAAAATGTGCTGCTACTGCTAATTGATTGGAATAAGCCAAAGGTTGATGACCTCGACATACTTACCAAGCCTATTGAGGCTCAAACAAAGGCATGGATAGATGAGCAAGTTGCTCGATTAAAGAAACAAAGGGCTATCTTGACATTCAAGGGGCTTGAGAGCAAGCCAAGTGGTTCAGGTGGTGGGGAATCTACTACATCGATGGGAGAAACATCTAAGTCCCCTCCATCATTTTGTTCAAAGAAGAGAAAGGAGATGAAAGAGCATCAGTCCAACCAAAAGGTGTACGCTAGGAAGGCCTCAGAGGGTGAACCTCCCAAGAAACATAAGTGAACGGGCATTGTCACTGAAATTCCGGTAATCTAGGAAGATCCGCTCTATGAGGGAGAGGAGATGGAGGTTGATTAGCCAAAGTCTCTGCCTATTTCATTCACTACCACAACTACCACTACTGTTGTCACCACTCCACCTATCCAACATGCAGTAGTTGCATCCTCTCCACCCATGGTGGAAATATCCACCACTACCTTGCCCACTTCTTCATCCTCCATATTTTCTTCCTTTTCTCTTCCAACTGCCACTGCTGCAACTGCAATTCTTGCACTCACCCTTTTGGAATCCTTCATAAAATATATGCAAAATGTGCCCTCCAAGCTCTCAAGAATGTTTGCAAATCCAATAGTACAAGCTATGATGGCTCAGGCAATAATTAGCACTCCAGTTCATCCTAATCCTATCAAGCTGCCAAAAATGGAAGCCACCATGCAAATTTATGAGGAATTGGATCGCTGACAACAAAGAGAATCAGCTAAGAGATTGGAAGAGGAGGCAAAAGACTATCCTGAACACCCAATATATGAGCATTGAGTAATCAATGAGGTCGCCTATGAGTCTTCTAGTGATGAGAAAGAAGACATGAAGATAATTTAAGAGATAGCTGATCTCGAGCTCGATGCTGAGTGGGCTAAGCGACTCAAGCAAATTAAGGACAAGGAGGTTGAAAAACAACCTATTGGTGAAGAAGACGTTATTGTCATAAGGATAGAGGGTGATAAGTCTCCAATGAAAGAATTGAACAATACACCTAGACATGATGAAGGGGTTTTTCCTCATAAAGAGCAGGAAGATAAGGAAGAAGATAAGCTTGAGGAAGAGGCTGAAAATTATGAGGATCTAGAAATTGAGCAGCCTAAGGAGCCTAGGCATGATGAGGAAAAATAAGAAAAAGATACTAAAATGGAAAGAAGTCTCGATGAACACTTACCTACCAAATCCCCTATTAGATGCATGGTGTTCATTTAGGACTCCAATGAAGAGAAGGAGGATACAAGGATGAAGCAGGAGTCTATTGGTGATAGAGCCATTGAGGTCAGAAAATATGAAGGTGAGGGTGGAAAGGAGGATCAATAGGAGTCACCTATGGGAAAGCTCTCGATGCTTGATTGGTTGGAGAGACAACTAGAAAAGAAGGCTCCCACTCTAAAGGGCCCAAAGGCAAGGCTGGAGGCTATATTGGCTCAAGCCCAGATTTGCACTAAGAAGGAGAGGAAGCCGAAAATTAGGTCAAAGGTAACGATGGATGCCTCTGGATCCAAAAGTAGTACAAATAGCTACTTCGATAGTGGTTGAACAAGGAATAAGTTATAAAATATCCACCATCGACTTGGGAGTGGCCACCAAGGAGCAGAAGGTTGATCATCTCCAAGAGTCAGTCACCATAGTGGTGCATCACATTCAACAGGACAAAGTTTCGAAGGAGGAGCTTAAGGCCCATGTGGCTGATTTGAAAACCTATATCCAACAATGGTCATCCATAGACGAATATCCAAACAAATACTCACCCCCACCACATTTTCCCTCATAAGAGTAGATTAACAAGCTCGAGAAGAGAAAAAACTTGGAGAAGACCACAAAAAATTGGTTCCGACAAGTCTTGGATATTGGAAACACGGGTATCAATCATGCTGTTCGGACAACAAACAAGTACTTAGAAGTGCAAGCATCTCTTGAAGGTACGAGGAGAATCTGCATTGAGTTCCCAAAGAATTATGGGGATGCTTACCCAAAAATTGAGGCTATCCTCAAGCTGCCAAGTGAAATCTGGGAAAAGGAATTTTCCTTCAAAGATGATGACCATTGGTTGATGGATGTGTGGAAATGAGACTTCGATCATCAGAAGGAAAGGCTAGAACAAGTACTTGAGCAAGTAAATCTAAATGTTGAGTGGGCCAAGGAAGCCAGAGAATATTGATTCTGATATCTGAAGCTGATGACAGGGTATGAAGTGCCCGCTATCAAGAGCAATCCGGAAAGTATAAAGCCTCATTTCCAAAAGAGGATGGTAGATGGGATGTCGACCAAAATTACTATAGATTTCATGAGCTTTTCTGCTTGAACTTTCGCCCAATCCAAACTATTCAGAGACCACATTTCCAAGTATGAGGAAGACTGGGAGACACTTGTTAAAAATTCCAAAGAGTGGAGCTACCAAGTGGTGAGATCTGACATCATTGAGGTCGATAAGCTCCAACGAGTGATCATGAAATTGAGGTCGATAAGCTCCAACGAGTGATCATGAAATTGATGGAGTATGCAGCTTCGAAGAAGCAAGAAGGCAATCCTGTTATTGATGAAGAATTTCTAAAGGAATAGCTGCAACAAAGAGCAATCAGTAAGAGGACAAAATGCTACAGTGCTGCCACTAGAAGACAAAACAGGGATATGGACAAAAAGTATTTAAAAAATGTAATATATTGGGGGTAGGTAAAGCCCTAGTTTATAGTGAATTGTGGCCACACAAATGTAAATCAATCTTGGCCACATGTTCTACTTTTGGGACACTATAAATAGGGATCTCCTCTCATTTTCAAAGAGAGTTGAGTTGTTGTAAAGGCATGCTGCAGAAATAGCAATAGAAATACATTAACTTTGGTGCATTTCTAGATTTCTTCTAATGTTTCATGATTCTTCTCTCATAGTTGGATGATTTAGTTGAATTTTATTTGTTGTTTTAGCTTCCTTTCAGTTAGCTTTGGTAGATTTATTAATGATGTTCATAGTTATGAAGATTTCTGTTGTGTAGATGCTTTTCTTGTCCACACTTTTGGCTATTTGTTGTTGGTAGATAGTTGTGCAAAGTTAGTCTGGACCTAGATCTGAAGCTGCCTTTAAATATTTATCTTTATTCATGCATATGTGTGGTGGATGAATGATAAAACATATCCATTCCTTAGAAGATAGCATAGATTTCATGACACTCTGAAATTTCTGGTTAAGTGGAATTTTGTTTTAAGGAAACTGTCCACAGTAGAAACCTCCATGATCACTGTTCATTGGTAGTTGCAGGTCTAGGAACCCTCTCTCTTCCCTACCCTTTTTCCTTTTTTTTAAGAATTAACCTATGCTAAGGTTCATTGCACATTGTAAAGGCAAATGTGAAGCATAAATGGATTTCAAGATTGCTGTTTGAACCTATAGCAAACGTACAGTAACCTCCCTACCTCAAAAAATCCATTTTCTAATCTGATTCCTCTTCCAACTTGACTCAAGTAAGTCTGCCCTATGATTACCAAAAAAATAAGATAGAACATCAATTGAGCTATCCCATGCAAGTCATGACCTGACACTCGAGAGACCTTGGGGTGATTTTCAGCAACTTGCTAGATATTTCCTTTCAAGAGAGGTAATGCACTTACACATTACCTGTGTTGAGAAGGTGTGCAAAAACACACATCAAAAGAACTAGCGCTAGAAGGAGGTCCTTTTGCAAGGTAAGCTGGATCGAATTGGGTCCTTCTCCCCTGAAAGATTTCATAGAATACTGAGGTCTACACCAAATAAGGGGGAGTTCCAAGAGCTACCATCCTTTACCCGAGCTAAAAAGCTAAAGAAGGGGAAGCCTCCACCTTTAACACATCTGACCATCCCATTTCACTTTCACCTTCATCCTCCCCTTCTACTCATTTGTCATCGTCTTCTCCCTCATTTCTGGTAGCGTATTCTCCTACTCACTCACTTCAAACAACCTTCAAGGCTGTCGCTTCCCAAGGGCTAGGCGCTACCTTCCAACCCAACACAGTCCCATCTCTGGGAGTTGTTTTGTCAATCATTGCTGCCCCTTTGCAACCACAAGTCAATCTGGTGCAACCACCTCCACCGTCCCCTCTGATGGCTTGGTTGGGAAATAATCCATCTCCTTTGGCCTTTAACCTCTATCATGACATGCCAAAGAATCCTAAGAATTTTTGCACAAAGTTCAATCCCCAGGATCTGTAAAGGATAGCAAAGGAGCATGTCAAGTTATTTGAAATTGTTTTGAAGACTATGCAAATTATACATGAGGATGTGGCTTGCTGGATCTTTCCCTACTCCTTAGGGGATGAAGCCTTCTATTGGTACATCAAATTACCGACATGAACTATCAACATGTGGAACCTTTTGAAGAATTCTTTCCTGTAGAAGTTCAAAACTCCAATCAGCCCTGCAGAGTCGTATCGACATTTTATGTTAGTTCAAAGAGAGGTCAATGAACCAATCAACTCCTTTAATGATCGATTCCTTAGAGCGTACACTCAACTGCAAGACCCATACATGTTCAATGATGCTACTATTTTCCTTGTTTATTATGCAACATTGGACAATCTTACTGTAGCATTAGTATAGAGGATACGACCACCACTTGCCAGATTGGTAGATGCGTATGCGGAGGCCGTCATTGCCAGCACCGACCTAGGACAAAAAATTTATGGTTCGCTACCTTCTTTGGGGTAGTTTTCTAATCCTTGCAGATTCAAGGACTTGCTCAAGCTCTGCAACATTAGACGCCTCTCATGAATCTGGTATCATAGTTTCCCATAGTATCGCACCCTAGAAAACCAATGAATCAAGCACCCCCGGTTCCTCACTATTTGTTTCCCTAGCAATAGCAAGTCCATTTTCAGCCACCCCAAGTACCGACATATCTCCAAACAACCAAATTTCCACCCTCTCACCAAAATCAGCCAATGGCTCAGTCGATGTTCCTCCAGAATGCAGCCCCATAGTAGAACAACATAGGAAAGGATCAGATTGAAAATCTCATGAAAATGATCAAGAAAATGTCTACGGAGATGACGCATTTGAGAAACCAAAATAATCAACTGCAATCTTCACAAAAAAGTATCCAAGCCAACCTCAACCATGATAGTCACGACAGTCATGAGAAAAAGGATAATCGTGATGCCAACACATCGTCTGGGAAAAACTATGATATAAATCAAAATTCAACACAAAACTTCAATAGAAGGCCTTTCCCAAGGCAAAATCAGACATGGAACATGATTCCCAATAATGGTGGTGTCCCCACTCCCCTCGATCAACCCAATATCAATGAAGAGACTACAAGTGGAGTCTACTTGGCCGAGGCTGCTTTATTTGGCTGGTGCTGTATACACAAAACAAGCTGACATTCTGAATTAGATTGTCCAAAATTCTAGATGGCTATTGAAATTTTTCAGGTTCAAGTCCAAAATTTTGTGGACAACTCAGGATGTAGAGACATCATTCCCTTTGAACCATACAATTCCCCTATGCTGGTGGTCAACTAGGCTCCTCTCTCGAAGGTTGAGTGCAGCATGCCGGAGCAAGAAGGTGCCAACACAAGCAACAACGATAAAGCATAAGAGGTAAGTTTTGAAAGGCCTTTGGCTCAACTTTTTCATTCAGTAGAAAATGGTCCTAAGGATGAGGAAGAGCCTAGGAAAGATGAAGTCCAAATGTTTCACCAACAGACTACCCCTTACAACCTCAGGAATAGACAAGATGGTGGTCCTTTTACGACCTCCACTTCGCCTAATAATTTTAGTACCCCTCTTGACCCAAATGCTACCAACAATCCAGGATATCCTCAGGTCCCCACATGGTACTTTAACAAAAATAGACAACATAACCAAAACCAAAATCACCCCACTAGCTCTTCCCGAAATATTGCTGATGATGAAGAAGTTGAACAAATGGGAGAATATATTGCAGAGGAATTTAAGAAGGTTAAGCTAAGTGTGTCCGCCTTTGAGCTACTCAAGGTCCCGGTTGTGAGAAATACCTTCTTTAGAATGATAAATGGGACTCCATAGACCGAGTCAACTCAAGAAGTGCCTTCAAAGAAGGTTTCCTTTGATGATCAGCAAAATGAACCAGTTGTCCAACAAATTTCCAATAAATAGGCTGATTCACCTGCAAATCAAAAGCCAGATAAGTAGTCCAATAAAGAAACTGATCAGACACTAACCCAAAACAAGGGTAATGAGATGGATAAGGGCCAAGTCACCTAGGTGGAATTTTCTAGAAGATTGTTTCAAGGGAAATTCGAAACTCCTCCCTTCTTGACCACCATTCGTGTCTTTGGGAAGAACCTCCATAATTGCTTGCTGGACTCAGGAGCTTTTGCTAATGTCATGCCCCTAAGTGTGTGCAAGGCCTTGGGGATAGTTCCAACTCCATCTTGATGTAAATTAATGTAGCTTGATAAGACAAAGATCAACATAGTTGGCGAGATTAATAGAATACCGATGCAGATTGCTGCTAATCCCAAAATTCAACAAACCATTGACATTCAAGTTGCTGATATCCCAAACACTTATGGTATAATTTTAGGAAGGGATTTCACAAAGGAATTGAATGGATACGCTACAACTAGTTACTCTCATTTGTGGTTGCCATGGAAAGGGATGCAAAATGAAATTTGAGTGGATCAGGAACCACGCATGAGGTTCATGATTATAGAATACAAGAATACGAATGCGGTGTTGTTTGCTGAAACTGAATTGGGGAATTATTCTTTGGTGTCATATTCAAATGAACAAGAATTCTTTGGAGAGGAAGAGATGGGAGAGGTTCTTCTTGTGTTGTGCAATCCACCTACTGACCTAGCCCGTATCCCTCAGAGCACGAAAATGTTGATAGAGTTAGATGACAAAGGATTTCGCGATGGAAAAAATTTGGTATTGCTGGATGGTTTCTAGGATTTATGGAAAAATGTGTACAAGACCAGCTCAGTTTGGGAGCAGAATGAATTTTTAGGAACTCTTGCTGCCAAGCTAGTGCAGGGTACATAATGTTGCCCATTTAGAATTTGAATGTTGTTTGTGTCAAACAACAATCGAGCATATCAAAATATAAATCACCCCACAAGAGGAGGTTCGGGTGACACCACCATAACAGATGCATTCAACCCTTGCACCTCCTTAGAAGGTTGTTGAGATGAGGCCCTCATCAAAATAAAAAATCAGGCCTACCAATTCTAGGGTCAAATACTCTTCGAGGTTCTGGATGCTACTCTTTGATGGATCCAAATCCAAGCATGGGGCTGGAGCCGGCTTTGAACTAATAAGTCCCAGAGGTAGGTCATATTTTTTTTCTCATAGGCTTCAATTTTATTACACTAATAATGTAGTAGAATATGAGGTGTTGGTCTTGGGACTCCTTATAGCATTAAGGAAAGGTGTCAAAATGTTACAAGTCTTCGGGGATTCAAAATTGGTTATAAAACAAGTAAGAAAGCTATATTATTGTTATGACTGGAGACTCACCAATTACAAACATAGGGTATGGGACCTATTGGAAGGTCTCGATGCATTTAATATTTAGTTGATCCCTCATGCTCAAAATTATACTATCGATGCCCTAGCACAAGCTGCTAGCACTTTGCAACCATTGCCATTGTCTGGCCTTAAACGATTCACGGTCGAGCTCACCTCCACTCCATTTGTACTAGACAATGTAGCAAATTTTCAGGTGTTTAATGATGAAAGACACATCCTAGATTTCATTACCATTTATGATGTGTTCGCTGCTCAAATAATTGATGAGGCTGATCCTAAGGAGGCCAAAATTGATCTAGAATTTTCCATCAATCTCAAGACCAACACTATCGTGAGAGGGATGGTCCAACTCGAATGAATATTTGATCTAGATCAAATTAGGGATGAAGATCAGTAGGCCAAGAAAGACACCATCAGTGGCCAGTGATACACCTACAACCTCAGAACAACTGACAAGGCAAGGAATATATTCATCGGCAAGGTGTGCACACCTGAAGAAGGAAAAGGTATAGTGGATGCTTTACGAAAGTACCATTATGTCATCGCTTGGAGATATGAGGATCTGAAAACATATGAAACCTCAATAATCATGCACACCATTCATCTGAGACCAGATGTAAGGCCATTTCAACAGCGACAACGCCCTGTCAATGCTTTACTAGAGCCAATCATATAAAAGGAGGTGCAGAAATTTATGTCTGCCATGATTATCTTTCCAGTTCGACACTCTACATGGGTCACCAATTTGGTTCCAGTTAGGAAAAAGAATGGAGAAATCATATTGTGCATGGATTTCCGCAACCTGCATAGAGCTTCAGATAAAGACAACCATCCTGTACCTTCATTGGATGAGGTACTGTAGATAGTGAATGGTTCTCAGATGATGTCCTTCTTGGACGGGTATTCAGGGTACAACCAAGTCATGGTGCAATATGAAGACCGACACAAAATGATGTTCACCACCAAGTGGGGCACATTTGCCTATAGATGGATGCCTCTCGGGCTCATCAACACCAACGCCACCTTTCAACACGCAATGGATATTGCATTCAAGGATCTGATCGGAAGGTGCATAATCATGTACATTGATGATTTAAAAGTGTTCTCAAAACAATGGGGTGATCATGTTCTGGACCTATGTAGAGTTTTTCAAGGGTGTCGTGAATTTGGGGTCTCCCTTAATCCGAAGAAATGCATCTTTGGGGTGACTGAGGGAAAGCTGCTGGGACATATCTTATCAAAAAAGAGGATCTCCATTGATCCCGAATGTATTCAAGCCATCACGAAGATTCAGTTGTCAGGCAGCAAGGAGTTAAAATATTTCTTTGGAAAGATTAAATTTGTCTGTAAGTTTATAACAGAATTCACTGAAATTGTCAAGCCACTCAATGCTATGTTAAAGAAAGATGCCAAGATTGAGTGGACCCTTGAGGCAAAGCAAGCCTTTGGATAAATTAAACAATCCATTGCTCAGGAACCGGTGTTAGTTAGTCCAAACTATATGAATCCTTTATACATCTATTCATTTGCTTCAGATCATTCGTGTGCTAGCATCTTGATGGAGAAGGATGATGAGGGGAATGAGCATCCAATCACCTTCATGAGTACCCCTTTGAAAGATGCTAAGCTGCATTACCACAATGTAGAAAAACAAGCCTATTCCCTTGTTAGAGGGGTAAAGAATTTTAGGCATTATATCTTGTGCAACAAAGTGTTCGCCGTAGTTCTTGACCCAGTCGTGGAGACATTGCTTATGCAAAATGAGTTGGGAGAATGAAGGGAAAATTGGATTACGTTGCTATAGGAATACGATATGGAAATTCAACCAATGAGGTTGGTGAGAGGACAAGCACTCACTCGAATAATTGCTGAAGTGGCAACGGATGTGGGGCATGAGCTCATAGTGCAACAATACCAGCTGGAGGATGTCTCCCCAAGAGAATGGTACAATGACATAGTGTATTATATGATGAATCACAAATGTCCACCCCACTTACAAGGATTCCAAAAGCATGCACTCAGATTGAAGAGTAGCAATTATATGTTGCAAGGTACCATATTGTACAAGAGGAATCATGAAGGTATATATCTGAGATGCCTTGGTAAGGAGGAAGCATATCGTCTCTTGAAAGAATTTCATGACAAATTTGGTACGGGCCATGGTTCCAGCTTGTCTACACACACCAAATACTGAGAGTGGGGTATTATTGGCCTACGGTCTTCAAGAACTCCCATAGCCATGTCCACACCTACCATGTATGCCAAACCGTGACAACCAAAGAGAAGAATGCAGTTGTCCTGTTGCAACTAGTCCTGGACGTAAGATCGTTCGCACAATGGGGTCTTGACTTCATTGGTTCGGTAAGCCCTCCATCATCTTCAAGACATAGGTACATTATAAACACTTCTGATTATTGCACTAGATGGATAGAAGCAATTGCATGTAGGCAATGCACAAAAAAGGTAGTAACCAATTTTATGGAAAGTTTAATTTTGAACCATTCTGGTTGTCCTTATGCATTAGTATGTGATAATGGTCCCGTATTTGCGACATTAAAATTTTCTAGATGGGCCTTTAATTATGGCATTGCACTCAAATTCTCCTCCAACTATTATCCCCAAGGCAATGGCCTTACCAAATCCAACAACAAGAACCTGATTATCATGATCAAAAAATTGCTTGATAGGAATCCCAAGGACTGGCACACCCAGCTCCATTTTTCCCTTTGGGAAGATTGTACCCACCATAAGGCTTCCCTCAAAGATTCCCCTTACCACCTTGTTTATGGCTTGGAGCCTGTCTTTCTGATTCACTTGAAAATCCCTACCCTCCAGTTCATCAATGAATTTTACAAAAGAAGAGATCGTAGAGAAGCTCACCTGGCTGAGTTATTACATTTAGAAGAGGTACGAAACCGTGCAATAGAAAACATCACCAAACATCAGGGCATAGTCAAAATATGGTTCGATCGTCGAGCCAAAATCAAGGCCTTCCGAATTTATGATCTAGTCTTATATTGGGACAAGGGCCACAAAAGAAAAGGGGGACATAACAAATTTGACAAGCTTTGGCTTGGCCCCTTTGAGATTGCCGAAATTCTTGGAGATAATGCCTTTCGCTTAAAGACCTTAACTAGTGGGGGCGTCTCGTTGCTTGTCAATGGGAAACATCTTAAGCATTAATTCCAAGCCTAAGATCTCCTAGAGATATTCATGTAAATACTTGTATATAGGCTAGGATAGGTTTCCTTTCTTTTCTTTCCTGCTTTGTTTTGTTTTGCTTGTTTCCCGATAGTTTTGTTTTGACCTTGAAGAGTGTCTCCTTGTTTCGCTATAGTGGCTGTGCTTGGTTTGACGAATGGTTTGCTCTGTGGCCCACTCTTGTTTTGGCTCTCTAGATAAGCCTTCATTCCCCATTACCGATCTATAAAAGGCCCTAAGAATTGGTTTGCTCTTTTGAACTTTGGACTAATCCAGGATTGTACCCTTGTTTGAATCTTTTGTGTTCGTCATAGATCATACACGAAACACACCTTAAAGGTTTTCAAAAAATTGTGTGGCAATCAATGGGAGGGCTAGACAAGTGAAATTTTTTAAGTCTTCTCCAGTGACCACTATGATTCCCAAACCCACAGTAAGCTTCAATGCTTGCACGGTTGAGCAAAAGAAAAGAAATGAACTACAAAAAAATATCAGAAAAGAAAAAAAAATACAAAATCATGCAACCGTATGGGTGTATGAATATCTCTATCGGGGCTATGGATTCCTGGGTTGCAGTAGAGCTATGTTCATGGGGTCACAACAACAACTCCATTGGGGTTATAGATGCCTGACTAGCAACAAAGCAATGTCCAGGTTACTTTTGGGGTCTGACGAATGACGTAGCTTGTCCCTCCTGATCAGTAGTTGTTCATGCAATTTTTGAGGAAAGGGAGATGAACTCACCATGCACACACATCCATAATGATGTCGGGGTATGATTCAACCTCAGTTATCCTCCTAAACTTGTTCTTAGTTTAGCCTTAGAAACTGGCTTCTAGTCTACGAAACCAGAGATTTTGGGTTCTGAATGAATGTTTATCTTTAGAACGACAGGAGCATTCTCCCAGCAGAGTTGCCATTTGTTGTGCCTATAGCACACACACCCCATTCAGAATGGGGACCCTCTGTCTTTTGACCTACTGGGTCATTTTATTGCTACCTCATTTTGCGTGCCCCCATTTTTGTGTCTATAATGGTCAATGTTTCTCTCAAGTCTCATCTTCCTTCAACCATGTATTGCCCCTCAAAATTTGTCGAGTCTCGAGGCTTCCTTAACAAAAACCTTTTGTTGGCTTCCGTGGAGCCTCCCAAGCCCGGACTGTTGGGTTCCCCTCTTAGGTTTCCTTGTTTGTTTTTCCTTTTTCGGATGGATTGTGGTCTATGCTTCCCCGACTTCTAGACCATGGCTTCATTATTTCTATCTGGTGACTTGTATGAAAATTGGCATTCCACCGCGACCTCTGGGCCTGACCCTCTGGGTTTCCCTGCTCGGGTTTCCTTCTGGTGTTTATCATTTTGGACGGCCGTCAGCTAAATTCCTTCCACCCTCCAGACCCCGGTGCCTGCTTGGCCATTGGATTCCCACTTGGAAAGTTTTTGGATGGAATTTCCCTCATGTCACTGCAGTCCTCGGGCTCTGGACTTCTCACCACCGTCCTTAATTCAAATCCACCAACCATCCTTTTGACTGTCGTACTTGCATTTACTAGGGACATTAATTGTGATTAGGGGTATAAATATTGGGTCCAACATGTCATTTTCACATGTTAGGAACTCTAGAGAAGTGCAATGCCATCGCCCCTTTCATGCCCAAACCATCCCTTTTCCATTCTTCGAGGATCCAATAGTGTCGTTCATCAGGTCTACGAGGTATGTTTGTTGTTCAACAACCTACTTCATCTTTTCATGATTTAATGTTTAAATGATGGACAAGAAGGGAAGAATTTGTGTGAATCAGATAGATGGAACACTGTGCCACAAAACCCACATGCTAAAATTTCCAAAACATCCCTCCCAAACTTAGAAAATCAAAATCGAAACCTAGTCTTCCCATCGATATTCTTTGAACTGAGCAACCATGCCCTCCAGGCCCAAGACCTTGAGCTGCCATGGCCATTCAAAATTTACACTTAACAAAAATTTACCTCAAATGGCGAAACTTCCTGTGGGTTCCAGTATCCGAAACTCCGCCTTCGGATCGCTGCTTCGCCTTCACTGTTTCAAGTGGCATTCTCGCCTAGCCCATCCGGGTCTTGGACCCTAGCTTGCCATTTGATGTGAGACCTTCAAAAAATGCTTCCACCTCCAAGCAACCCTCGGGCCCCAGTCTGTGGACTTCTGCACTCGAGCCACCACTACCATGCTACTATTTCAAATGCCCGTTGAGTGACAACCTTTCGGCTCTTGGGTCCTGAGTGCTTCTCAGTCAACTTAAGATCTTTAAGTCCTTGCCTCCGTCAAACCCTACCCACTAGGCTTCTGCCATTGGGCTTTCATCCTATCTCAACCATCTCGAACAACAAATGCAAACTATCCTTTTGGCCCCCAGACTCTGACATCCCATTTTTCGCCAAGTTTTAACAAATGAAGTTGTGGGGTGAAATCTCTTCTCAGGTCCGATTTGCCTGGTGGTGGGTCTCAGACTTCCATCCCAACTTTGCCATTTCTTATGGCTATCATGCAACGGCCTCCTGGCCCTCGCGGCCCAAGCTCTCGAATCACTAAAATTCCTAAGGTATGGTTTCGGTATGACCCTAGATGCTTTAAAGGTGACCTAAATGACCTCCAATATGAAAATGAAAAATGACCCATGTGCTAAAATGTGATCACCTTCCCCATGGACCCTTCATTATCCAAATCCAAGGTCGAGAGAAGTCATTTGGGTCTTCCCGCTCTGTTCACCCTTTAGAACAACATTTTGATTGGGGAAGTCCAGCCTTTGGGCCCCAGGTCATCCATTTTCCTTCTAGAGAACCTTCAGTGACAAATTCAGCTAAGTGTTAGAATTTTGAATGATATATTATTCGATCTAACCTTGTTTTGCAGGATTTGGCAAACTGTTTATGTCACCATGCTAAGATTGTACTTAACTTAGACCTCTATGTGCAGGATTTATGGAATTAGGTGCAAAGATGTCGGGGGAAGCCAAAGATAAAGGAAAGAGGATAAACACCAGATGAAGTACCAATTCCAGGGAGTTTCATTGCACTCCAAGGTCACAACCAAGTGGAAGGACATCACTGATGCAAATATTGGGCATGTTGACATTGATGAATTCATACAAAGGGTTAGAGTAATCCACAAACCAGATAATGCAAGACTTATCAGGAGTAGTGGAATAACCAAGGCTATGAGTTTCCCTCTTGACTTGATTGCCCCTGAGCTGGTAATGGCCTACAGAGAGGCATATCAGCTAGAAACAAGGACTATTGTCGAGAGGGATGAAAACATCCTAGCCGACATGTCACACTCTTGTCTTTGGAAAGATGGAGCTGCCTACTATCCAGGAATGCAAAGAAATGTGGGATGAAGACCCCATAAGATGCAAGAAGCTCATAAACTGGTATTGGCTAAAGGATAGACTGGGCAAAACTACAAAGGTTCCCCAAGAACTCTTTCGCAATGACTTCTTTGAGGATTATCATGATTTGGTCACTTTGCTAAGCAGAGTAATGGGGCTCCCCACTACAACCTATTTTTCAAGAATGGATGGTGTACTTCATTGAGCACATTCTCTGTGGGTAGAACACCATGTTCTACTGGGGAAGAATAATTAGTGATTTATTTCATGTTCAATTCATGAGCATCAAGAAAACATCCAAGTTCCACATGACCTCTTACTTGGTATACTCACTGGATGATAAGAAACATTATAATGGGTTATTTAGAATTCTAAACGAGCTGCTTGGCAGAGAACTCAAAGCTTTTGACAAGTGCCCTCAGCTATAGTTCAGGAACTTCAAAAGGGATTATTGTAGAGTAATTGATGCATTCATCGCTTACATCATCAGGTTGCTTGGGGGAGATTTTGAGAGAAGGGTCTCCCATAGTGCTTGAGATTTTCTAAAAAATTATGCCTTCCTGTTTATCTATCACCCCAAGTTCACATACATCCGCGCCCAGGGCTTCACAGAAAAGCTAAACAAGTTGCCTTGGTACCCTAATGACCAGATTATATTGTTGGAGCTCTCTTGGCAGCTACGCAACATTCACACCATTTTGAGTAGAAAGAATCTAGCAGGGATCCCTTATCCCCTTATACTCGGCCAGGGGATGTATGAGATTTATACTTCCCAATGCACTGACAATTTAGAGAAAGAATTGGAAAAATATCACTTCAAATCTCACATGGAAAGGCCACTAATGGACCCATACGGTCATGTTAGAAAATCAATTGGATAGGAGTATGCCCACCTCCACAACATTGAAGATTTTTGGGCCAATTACAAGGATGACTTGGAAGTGTGGCTAAGGTACTATATGCGGATGACTGCATACTTTGTGAAGAGAGTGAATTTATTCCTAGTGCTCGATCAACTTGAAGAGGATGAGAGCATTGTGATCGATTTTAGGTATAATTCCATTGAAAACGTGCTGCTGTCGCTAATTTATTGGAATGAGCCTAAGGTTGATGACCTCAACATACTTACCAAGCCTATTAAGGTTCAAACGAAGGCATGGATAGATGAGCAAGTTGTTTGATTAAAGAAACAAAGGGTTGTCTTGACATTCAAGGGGCTCGAGAGTGATCCAAGTGGTTCAGGTGGTGGGGTAGCTACTACATTGACAAGAAAAAAAAATCTAAGTCCCCTCGATCAGTTTGTTCAAAGAAGAGAAAGGAGATGGAAGAGCAAGAGTCCAACCAAAAGTTGTACGCTAGGAAGGCCTCAGAGGGTGAACTTCCCAAGAAACATAAGTGAATAGGAAACATCATCGAAATGCTGGTAATCTAGGAAGATCCCCTCCATGAGGGAGAGGAGATGGAGGCTGATCAACTGAAGTCTCTGCCTATTTCATCCACTGTCACAACTACCACTACTATTGTCACCACTCCACCTATCCCACATGTAATAGTTGCATCCTCTCTGCCCACGGTGGATATTTCCATCCATCTCACCTCTACTTCTCCCATTGTGTGGGTGATATCAGTTGATTCATCCTCCGACACTACCTCGCCGATTTCTTCATCCTCCATGTATCCTTCCTTTTCTCTTCCAGCTGCCACTAGTGCACCCACAATGCCTACACACACACTTCCAAAATTATTTGTAAAATACATGCAAAATGTGCCCTCCGAGCTCTCAAGAATGTTTGAAAATTCGACAATACAAGCTGCAATGGCTCAGGAAATAATTAGCACTCTAGTTCCTCCTCCTCCTACTGAGCCACCAACAATGGAAGCCACCATACAAATTTTTAAGGAATTGGATCACCAACAACAAATAGAATCAGCTAAGATATTGTAAGAGGAGGCAGAAGACTATCCTAAACAACTAATATACTAGCATCGAGTAATCAACGAGGTTGGCTATGATTCTTCTAGTGATGAGAGCAAATATGCGAAGATAATTGAAGAGATAGTTGATCCCGAGTTCAATGCTGAGTGGGCTAAGAAACTCAAGGAAATTGAGGACAAGGAGGTTGAAAAATACCCTATTGGTGAAGAAGAGGTTGTTGTCATAATGATGAAGGGTGATAAGTCTCCAATGAAAGAACTAAACAATGCACCTAGACATGATGAAGGGGATTTTCATCATAATGAGTAGGAAGATAAGGAAGAAGATAAGACTGAGGAAGAGGCTGAAAATCATGAGGATCTAGAAATTAAGTAGCCTGAGGAGCCTGGGCATGATGAGGAAAAAGAAGAAAAAGATACTGAAAGGGAAAGTAGTCCCGATGAGCACTTACCTACTAAATCCCCTTTCAGATGCATAATGTTCATTTAGGAATCCGATGAAGAGAAGGAGGATACAAGGATGGAGTAGGAGCCTCTCAGTGATAGGGCCATTGAGGTTATAAAAGATGAATGTGAGGGTGGAAAGGAGGATCAATAGAAGTCACCTAGGGGAAAGCTCTCGATGCTTGATTAGTTGGAGAGACAACAAGAAAAGAAGGCTCCCACTCCAAAGGACCCAAAGGCAAGGTTGGAGGCTATATTGGCTTGAGCCTAGATTGACACTAGGAAGGAGAGGAAGCCAAAAATTAGGTCAAAGGTAACGATGGATTCCTCTGGATCTAGAGCAGTACAAATAGCTACGCCAATGGTGGAATAACAAGGAATAAGTTATAACATATCCACCATCAACTTGGGAGTTGCAACCAAGGAGCAGAAGGTTGATCATCTCTAGGAGTCAGTCGCAATAGTGGTGCACCTCATTTAGTAGGACACATTTTTGAAGGAGGAGCTTAAGGCATAGGTGGCTGATTTGACAACCTATATCCAAAAATGGTCATCCACAGAGGAACAACCAACCAATTCCTCGACCCCGCCATAGTTTCTATCAAAAGAGTAGATTAACAAGCTCGAGAAGAGAAAGAACTTTGACAAGACCACCTAAAATTGGTTCTGACAGGTTTTGGATGTTGGAAACAAGGGTATCAATCATGTTGTTCGGATAGCAAATAAGTTCTTAGAAGTGCAAGCATCTCTTGAAGGTACGAGGAGAATCTGCATTGAGTTCCCAAAGAAGTATGGGGCTGCTTACCCAAAAATTGAGGCTATCCTCAAGCTGCCAAGTGAAATTTGGGAAAAGGAATTTTCCTTCAAAGACGATGAGCATTGGTTGATGGATGTGTGGAAACGAGACTTCGATCATCGGAAGGAAAGGCTGGAATAGGTACTTGAGTGGGTAAATCTAGATGTTGAGTGGAACAAGAATTACTTCTGATATCTGAAGTTGATGACAGGGTATGAAGTGCCCACTGTCAAGATCAATCCGGAAAGTATAAAGCCTCATTTCCAAAAGAGGATGGCAGATGGGATGTTGGCTAAAATTACAACAAATTTTATGAGCTTTGCTGGCTGATATGTTTCCTAATCCGAGTTATTCAGAGACCAAATTTCCAAGTATGAGGAGGACTAGGAGAAGCTTGTTAACAATTGCAAAGAGTGGAGCTACCAAGTGCTGAGATCCAACCAGTGATCTTGAAATTCATGGAGTATGCAGCTTCAAAGAAGCAAGAAGGAAACCTTGTTATTGATGAATAATTTCTAAAGGAATAGCTATAGCAAAGAGCAATCGACAAGAGGATAAAACGCTACAGTGCTGCCACTAGAAGACAAAACAGGGATATGGACAAAATGTATTTTAAAAATGTAATATAGTGGTGGGTAGGTAAAGCCCTAGTTTGCAGTGAATTGTGGCCACACAAATGTAGATCAATCTTGGCCACATGTTCTAATTTTGGGACACTATAAATAGGGGCTCTCCTCTCATTTTCAAAGAGAGTTGAGTTGTTGTAAAGACATGCTACAAAAATTGCAATAGAAACACATTGAATTTGGTGCATTTTTGGATTTCTTCTCATGTTTTCATGATTCTTCTCTCATAGTTGGATGATTTAGATGAATTTTGTTTGCTGTTTTAGCTTCCTTTCAGTTAGCTTTGGTAGATTTATTAATGATGTTCATGGTTATGAAGATTTCTATTGTGTAGATGCTTTTCTTGTCCACACTTTTGGCTGTTTTCTATTGGTAGATAGCTGTGCAAAGTTTGTCTGGACCTAGATATGAAGCTGCCTTTAAATCTTTATCTTTATTCATGCATATGTGTGGTGGATGAATGATAAAACATTTGAAGTCCTTAGAAGATAGCATAGATTTCACGACACTATGAAATTTATGGTTAAGTAGAATTTTGTTTTAAGGAAACTGTCCATAGTAGAAACCTCCATGATCATTGTTCATTGGTAGTTGTAGGTCTAGGAACCCTCTCTCTTCCCTACCCTTTTTCCTTTTTTTTTAAGAAGTAACCTGTGCTAAGGTTCATTGCACATTGCAAAGCCAAATTTGAAGCGGAAATGAGTTCAAGATTGTTGTTTGAACTTGCAACAAACGTACAATAACCTCCCTACCTCAAAAACTCCATTTACAGATCTGATTCCTCTTCCAACTTGACTCAAGTAAGTCTTCCCTGAGATTACCAGAAAAATCACATAGAACATCAACTGAGCTATCCCATGCAAGTCATGACCTAACACCCGAGAGACCTTGGGGTGATTTTCAACAACTTGCTGGATATTTCCTTTCAAGAGATGTAA